>OENT01000271.1:0-144693 GCA_900239685.1 Rotaria macrura | reverse complement strand
AGTTGCCAGATGATCTCGTTCATCTATTTCATGCACAGAGAAGCAGAAATTCAAGCAGGAGAAACATATCACAAGTCAGCAATGAAATGGATGACAATCATCACCTTTAGATCCTATCAACTTATTTGACTTACTTTACACTTACTTTTTCGATTTTACATCTAATCGATGCTCGCATACTAAATGAATCATTTAAAAAGTACCAATGGTCATAATTATTTATATCATTCACTTCAATGTAAAACTACCTCGTTTCTATAAATAAAAACGATAGCATATCAAATGAATCAGTCGAATCAGTATTCTGTTCTTTTATGTTATATTTACTCCCCTATTAAAAATCGAAGTTCGTCTATTGACTCAAAATCATCGGAGAAACGAATGATCTCAACGGCATTTGCCACACTTGGTGCAAGCATTCTATTCCAGAATCTTGCGCAATAGGAAAGATATAGTTTCAATAATTGTAAGGAACGAATTTTGAATCATAAATAGATCATACTTAAGAAAATAATGTTCGCTTGTCTTCATGCTTTCAAAACATATTAATGAGTTCTTCAAAGGAGTACAGTTCATATCAGAATATTGACTGAATAGAACGACCCTCAACATTCTGATCAATTATTTTCATCCCTACCCGTGTGAAGTCTCGTAGAATTAACTAATGACTAATTATAGAATTGATAAATGTTCACAACAAAAGTTCTGTTCATCTACTTTTCTCTGTTTGAGTGCACACTTCAAAATATTATATTAATCGATAATCACAAAATCTGTGAATCATTTTGACTTTGATTCGGAAAAGTACCCGGCGCAGCGAATTCTTTGAGGACTAAAGAAATATAAAAATGATTCAAACTATGTTAAAATCAATTTTAATAGTTTCTTCTTAATGAAACATGATTGTTAAAATGATGATTCCAACATATAATATGAAATGTTATTATCCTATATCCTATCCTACTCTCCGTTGAATGCCCAATAAGAAAATCGGCATTCAGATATTGAATCTTTTAGATCTGTCGAATTCAGAGTTAGAAAAATCCCACTGTTGCTCTTTTCAATATGATCTCGGGATGCTCAGTACGGGCTATGACAGATCTCTTGATATGCTACTCTAAAGAACAAATGAAGCAATGTCATCTAAACAGGATGGGTTCTAATTTATGATTCAAACGCCTACGTCCTCTTTAATATTTGAATCATGTGCAAATGGAGTTTAAAGTATTTTTGACTTCAACGATCGTGAAAATTTCCACGAGTAAAGGTAGAACATTATGCTCATGTTGTTTGTATTGTTTTCATGATGAAGTACAAGGTCTATTGCAGACCTGCTTCTGCTTCATCTGTAAGATACAAATATACATGCACAATAGTTCAACTGCGTGATTGCTAGACTTCAGACTCGAAAGATAAGATATGCGTTTCCAAACGGAATCAAGGTCATGAACGCTGGAAGGAAGTAATTTACATGATAGGCAACCGATGACAAAAATTTCCTGAATATAGTGACAAGGGGATGGCAGTGATGAGCTTTTCTTGTATAGCTGTCACGTAATATGTTGGCTTCTTCTAGATTGAAAAGCATGATGATATTGATGTGACTCTTAGGAATTTTATGAGAAGCCTTCGATGAGAAAGCAATCATTCTGCGTCTTGCGGTGCAATTAAAAATTTGTAGATCAATTTACCAAAAAAAACAATTAGTGTCCACCTCATCATTGGCGACTTTATCGTCGTTCTTTATGTTTATCATCGTGTTTCTGTGGGGATTTTTTTCATTATTTTTACTAAAACAATATCTTGTCTTTCGATACTTCGACTTCCAATGTACGCTGTAAATGAACGGAAGAAGAATGCATTCCATCAAGACTTCTGTAAAAATCAGAGTGCCTTACTGAACCTTTTTCAGTACTAGGCATGCAACAAACCCGAACGTTCGGGTTCTTTGAGTTCGTGTTCGGTTATATGGTTCGGGTTCGCGTTTTGGCTATAGCAGCATGAGAAGTTTAAACCGAAATCACACTCGAAATGGATCCGAACCTGAACTCGGACCCGATGTCTAAGACCGAACTCAAGTCAAAACCCGAATCACGAACTGTTTGGTACGAACTACGAACTCGGGTTCGGATTCGTTGCATTCCTATTCGGTATTATTTTATGAACACTTTTTAAGTTCTAGCGAAGAAATCTAGAACCTAAAATGGTTTTAGACGCAAATGCAGAACTGAAAAGGATTTCAGACATTTTGGCTAGAACCTATAATACGGTTCATAAAATTGTACCTAAACCTAAAATCTTTTAAAAAGTTCTAAACTTTCACTAAAACTCTTTGTGGTTCATAATGAACACCGTTTTTTAGAAAGACCAGATCTAGCAAACTCACAAGGTACACAAAAATGTGCAGAAACGCTTAACTTGCTGCTCGACCTTGACGTGGGATAAATTTTTTCACGGGCTATATTTGTGTGTTCTGGGAACAAAAAACGTTTTTCATTACTTTCCTACTTTTTCACCTTTCTCTCTTTGAAAAAATCAGGAAAATGTCCTATTTGAACTCAATGTCAGAGATCCTAAAGCAGTTTACATACATTGCCTCTCAAAGAATGATTTTTTGAACTTTCACAACGCTTCACTTCATTAGCAAGATAAATGCAAAACTTGACGACCCAAAATCCTCAGTGACGTAAATCAAACAGCTGTCAATAAAATATAAAGTTCGTAGAGACTTTCTATAAAAATCTTGCATAGCTCATCAATCTATTCTGAAGTCTTAAGAGAAGCAATAAAATAAGTCTGGTCAATGGTGTGATTGTGATGGAATTTTCAAAGTGTTCAAATAAAATTACAACGACACATAGATGCTAGGCTTTTTCGATATTTATGTGTTTATGTTACTCACTATACAAACAGCTATTTTTTCTCATCTAAAACAATGAAAACTAAACCTTCAGTGGCAAATTTCGTGGCTCTTGATGAGCTCTAAAAAATTACACACTCAACTTATCAAATCAAGTCTCTTTTGTGTTTGAAAAGACAATGCATTATGCTGAGTTTATGAATTAAAAAGATGGCAATCAGAGGATACCCAGTGAGTCTGTTAATACAAGTTTCTACAATATTCTAATATAGCTATTTTGTTTCCATAGCCAGTATGAACCAGAGGACAGTTTTTGACCTCAACAAGAAATCGCACGACTCGAAGCAAGAATATCATTTTTTCCTGCAATACGCAGGTCGAACAAGCACGGTCGCAAACGACCGTATACGGAGAAATACGGCTAAATACATGGTCCAGTATTACGATCGTATATCTCCGTGTCTTATACCGGGAAATAAGACGATTTACGGAGAGAAAAACGATCGTTTATTATCCTCGTATACAAAATCCGTAAACAGTTTCATTTCCATCATATTCCTCCGTATACGAAGTCCGTAATCGTCGACCTGGGTAGGCCAGAGATTAGTGCGGTTCATATAAATTCAGTCTCTGAGCGTTTTGAGAGTGAGAATAAAAGTCGACTAAGAAAAGAATTCTATCACGCCAAGTGTACTCTGATCCTTAACTGTGTGGCAAACAATGCCATAGGTCCACGAAAAATAGAGTTTATCTCGTTTTACTTTGAGTCCCTCGAATTGATCCTTCAGTCCCTTTAGTATCGCCAGCCTCGTTCTTCTCTTAGTCCTCTTAGTACGTTTAGCTCCTTTAGTATCTTTAGTCCTTCTACTACTTTTGGTCCTTTTAGTTCTTATAGCGCCAATAGGTATCCAACGCACCAAAAGGACCCAAAGGACGCAAGGATCACTTTTAGGAACTATAAGTAAAACGGGATAAACTTTATTTTTCGTGGACAACTCAGCAATGTGCATTTTTCAAAATTAGATAAAATTTCTAAAATTTGTTTTGCTGTACTATCGAGTGTGCAATTAAATTCTGAAGAAATTAACGTATTTATTTTTCTTAATACTGAGTACCGTTGGATTATTCGTATCAAATAACCATTTAGTGTAGCAAACGTTTGCAATAACCGAAACGTCTCTCGCATTTTCATATTGCTTTAATAAAAAATGTCTCCCGAAAATCTCTTTTCAAACTTTTAGTACCCTTCAATAGATGGATTGCTCTAAGAAGGATGTATGGCATTGTTGAAATTTCAATGACACTATTATATTTTCAATTTGTGTCAACTACACTTGAATAATTGATTAGGTGTGATTGGCTGAATCTACTATGATCAAGGAAGTTCTTTGGAACAGCGAGATCCACAGTTTTGCAAAGTAAAATATTCTAACTAGAATCATCAGAAAGTTAGATATTAAAGCTATTGTCGAATGATTGAAAGGCGTAGCAAACAAACAGTTCATGTGGACAGTGTTATTCAAATATCAGCTGTAAATCACACTCACACTCCTAACTAGAAATAAAATCAAACATTAACTCAAGAAAGATATGTATTGTAAGCTAATTTACCCTAAAAATAGTAAAATCATCAAATTTTAATGAAGAAGTTTATTTCAAACGTGAAATCGATGAATTTGAAAGTTTTTAAACCGTTAAACAAATTGTTTCATTTACGAAAACGACTGTTCTGAAATTTTGACTGATTTTTCGCTATCATAAATATTCGAAAATAAGATAATACGATACTTAGCCACAAATTTTCTGACTTAGTGTAGAGATTGCTGTTCAGAAAAGAAGGTGCGACGATAAAGGGTAACATGGCTCTGAGAAAAACATCAGTAAACTGATCAATGAATCAAAGATAATGTCGAAATTGCTGAATATCTGACTAAATTATTTTGAATAGTTTTTTTTCAATGAAATGCGGGACCACTAATGTAATGTGTGTTGACTAACACTACCAGATAGGTTCAGAATGAAACTTATCAAATATTATTCTTGAAGAGAATGCCGTGAAAACATAAGAAGAAGATTTTTGTTCTCGAAGAAATCACGATAATGGTTTCGATTTGTCAGTTACAGGCGTTTGACGTTCTATTCATACAAGCTCAAACATATCAACATCGTCAAAGCAGCTATTTTCGACTGATCTGTTCAGTATGCTTACTTCTTGGGGATAGAAAGCAGGCGAATTTTTAAGGAACATTGAAAGTGTGCTTCACTTCTGAGTGACTTTAGATAGTTTTGTATTCCCCCGGGGCAAACAATCGAATAGTAAGATGGGGCAAGATTCTGCATCTTATCTTGTATAATCTTGTAAGATCAGACAAAAGTCGTACACAAAATCGTTGTCTCAGAAGTCTGACATCAAGTCTTACTCTTAAGTCCTTGACAAACCTTGTTCTTCTGTCAAATCTGATTATAAGATTATAGAAAATCGTATGTGACAGTAAGATTTTAAAAGAGTCTTACTGTACAAATTGATGTAAGATATCTGAGACCACGATTTTTCGTACGATTTCATCTGATCGTACAAGACTTAATGTTTGATTTTTTGACCTGGGTTAGGATAGAGAGTCGACTGAGCAAGAACTGATTGCTCCCTTAACTTCTTATTCAGACTTAATGAAAATAATAATAGCTGTACTAAATGAAATAAACTAATATGAAAATACGAATAGGCCTGTTTGGATGTCTTACAAAACTGCCTACCGATGGTTAAGAAAAGAACCATAAAAAAACTTGTTTAGAACTGAATATCATTGTTAAACTTACCGAAATTCTTTGCTTCTCTTTTCAATTGTTCCATGGTATCCACGAGTTCCTTGAGAATCTTAGACTGGTCTTGAATTTTTTCATGCAGGTATTGTTCATTTGCATTCGACTGCTGTTGAATTTTTGCGTTCACGTATTGTTTATTTGCATCCAATTGTTGTTGAATTTGTGCATTCACATATTGTTGATTCGCATCCAATTGTTGCTGAAGGAGACGAACCATTTCTGTTAGCTGTGTAATCCGTTCTGCTTGTGTTTGCAATTCTCCTCGAAGCTGTTGTATTTGCTTTATTTGGCATTTCTTTTCCGTATGCACTGAAGCAGCATCATGCCTCTTGTAGCTCAGGTTGGAATAGGGACATAACAAAACGACTAATCCACAGTTAGCTTCATGTTTTGCAAAGTCCTTTTTCGGAACTTTTGAATGACAACCTGCGCACTCTATAGGTTGATATTCGCATTGTTTTTCATGTTTCTCAAGAGCTTCATATTCAATGATCTATATTACAAACAATGACATGGGAATGACCTCTTTTGAAAAGCCAATATTGTTACCTGTTCACAGCCGGCAGAATCGTATTTGCATGCGATCTGTATTCTCCCGAGCTGTTGACTAATTAATCGGGGACATTTTCTTTCGATGAAGGATTCACATCTTTTTGGGCATTTCTTTGGATTTTTAGCAAGCCAACGATTAATACAAGCTGCACAAAAAAGTGTTTCACAATATAGACAAGAAATCGGGTTCCAAAGGAGATCATGACAAATTTCACAATTGTAGTCATCAAGGCTCACTCCACGCGCATCTTGAACACGTTTTGATAATGATTCTTTACATTGAGATGCCATCTTAAAAGATAAATCTTTATAAATTAGAAAACAAAGTTGCTGAAAGCCTAACAATTATTTGTGGGTGCGCTTGTGGGTGTGAATATTGCTGTGGGTATTTCTATAGGTGTAGTATATACATATTTACTTCCCCCACACCGTCAAAAGCGTGTTCACACAGCTGTGCCCGCATCGACTGAGCGAACTAGCTTCTGCATGTCTTTTTATTACATAGACGTGGAGTAGAGTATGTATCACACCATTTGGAACAAGGATATTAATTTCGAGGGTGTGTATGTTGCGTGTACGTGTAAATAAAGTTCTTAGTTTCACATAATAGGCACTGCTGACTACACTGAAATCAATGAGGGAGAATGTGGATCCCAAAATCCGATGAGATTCATCGAAATTCTTGGATATCAGGATACACTTTTCTCCCTTGAGTTACACCCGCCCCCATTCTATTCCTAACATGTTTCTTTGATTTCAGAAAATTCTACTCTATTTCTTGGCTCATCTAGATCATGGAACGACAGCAAGAAGTGCTTCCATTTATTTTCTCTATTGTGATGCATAAAGTTTTCAGTGTCTTTTAGCAGATACAAATTAGGGTAGCATTCACTTGTCTGAAGTAATTCTGCGATCTTAAAAACGTGATTCTATATTCAATAATACTCTTTCTAGTTGTCAACTCTATATTATAGATTCTCAACCACAGATTAATCACAGTGTAAATCGCACTTTAATTAACTGAATTCGAGAAATCCGGGCCGGATCCCGCAGTAACCCCCAAGAACGTGAAAGCAGTAATACGGCCGGAAAGACACCGGATATTTCCGGCGGGATCCGTCCGTATGCCACAGGAATCGACTCGGATTCCACCGAAAGACCAAAGCGAAACCGATCACCCAGTTCCCACCAAACGATCCAACGGGATCCCGAACTCGGACCAAATCGTTTCCGACCAACGGATACGGCAACTCTGTCTCATGGGATCCTGTCAAATACGGACCCCGGATCCTAGCGTCAACGGCCGGAAAGTGCTCATCGAACGACTATATAAGGCGGCGTCGTCCGCCATGCACTTCATTTCGTCGAGTCGTTGCCCGGGGGTAAATTGACAAAGTGTGCGCATGGGAATCAATTTTTTTGCTCATTCTTGATTTCTGCATTCGATCTTAACAATTATTGAAGGACGAACTCGATTTCTTGTTTCTACGTTTTCCTAAATTGTCCTCAACAGTTTTTACTTTAAGAAATAGAAAAGGGCGAAAAAAGAGCATTTTGAGCAACAAAGTGAGCATGAGCTTGATTTTAATTTGGGATGTACGAATACCAATCGGGTATTGTTTCATCAGTATCATTATTGGTGGTATTCGGTATTCGTCTTGGTACGGCTCTTAGTACCGATAGGTGTGCAATAGGTCCAGAACCCGTGACAATAAACAAACTTAAGGTGATAGTTTTTCTTAGGCTAAAAAATGAGCCGAGTCTATCAGCAATGGACTCTTTTCAAACTTTAGCGCCACATAGGTAATTTGAGTCGAGGTGTACGAATTTCGGATGCATTTCACTCGAAACCCTATTGGTCGGCCAGGAACCAATGAAAATCGAGTTTTTCAAATAATAGCTCCCCTTATGTTAGTTGAGATGCTGAGTCTGAGTTTCGCATGTTTTTTTGCTAAGTCGATTTAATTGGTTCGTGGCGGACTAATAGTGTTTCGAGTTAAACGGATGCGAAATTCGGATTCCCCGTGTAAAATTACCTATGCGGACAATTTTTTTGAAAAACGTGATTTTTATTGGTTCCTGACGGACCAATAGGGCTTCGAGTAAAATGGATACGAAATTCGGACTCCTTGTGTCATATTACCTATTGTGAGATATTGTTTAAAAGACTCCATTGGTAATGGATTCGACCCATTTTTTAGCCTAAGGAAAAGGGATGACTTTAGGTGTTTTATAGTGATGGGTTCAGAAGGTATGTTTGGGTTTGGTGGAATTTATGATAGATTCCATGGTGTATCACTTTTATGGTTGTGTGGTCGTAAATATTAAATTGAGATGAGGTGATTATGAAGCCGATGATTTTATGTAGAGCGCTTTGATTCGCTGAGTGATTCCGGCGGGATCTGCTTTTTTCCAATCGATTTCAATGTGGAAGCAGATTGAATTGTTGGCGGTTTCCGGCAAGTTCCGTGACGTATTCCATCAGGATTCCGGCTGAATTCCGGTTGTTTCCGGCGCCGAGAAATAGCCGTAATATTAAGGATTCCGGTCGATGACTTTCCGGTCGGGAATACTGCTTCCGAGTTCCAAGTTTTTTCCGGCAGGTTCCCGCCGGAAAGACACAGGATCCTGCAGGAAGTTGCCGGAAAATGATCGGAATCCGACCGGAAACGGAGGCCGGAATTGATGACCTGGGAAGTGTTTCATGTAGGGATGGCACTTTAACTTTACTTTAACTGTAAAGTTGAAAGTTGTTCAAAGGCGCCTTTAAATGCTTGTTTTAAATGCTAATTACTATACTGACTTATTGAGTTATGCTTGTGAGACTCTCTGCAGTAGATACAATGCCAAAAAGAAACACTTAAGAGCGACTTTGAACACTAAACTTTAAGATCAATTTTAAGTTAAAGTGACATTCCTAGTTTCAGTACGTTTCCTCCTTGAGTCTGACGAGTTAATTTATCAATGAGTGTCATGATCGACCTCTAGGATGCTCCAAAGGGAACCGATGCATAAGCTCAGTAACCGCGAGTGAAACAACAGTTCCTATTCTCAACATATGTATCTGAAAATCGATACATTTTTGTGCGAATCGTGGTGTTTGAGACTGCTGTAGTTCTACTATTTACTTACACGGAAGAACAAATATGAAAAACTCACAAATGTATCCTTGATTACGAGCAGCAACACGCTTTTAACTAATACAGCTATGTTTGTAATGTTGTGCATAAAAAAATATTTTCACCGGCCCATTTTACGTTTGTATTTAGGGAGAGAAAGTTGCATCGATAGCGAACACGCAAACTTCTAAAATAAGATGCGTGTGTCTGACGCATATATTACCGTTTTTCTATTGTTCAAAGATCGAAAATGCACAGCTTCGCGAGTAACCTACGATTTCTTCCAAGTAAAAATATAAGATTATTTCCTCGAAGAACGCTACAAAAAGCAAGTAGCGAATGTGCACCATTGCAGGGCGCTCACATTTATTTTTATTTACTCTGCTCATTGGCTGGCAAGTAGTGTGTGCACAAAGAAAAGCATACACGTAACATTAAAAGTTGGTTTCTTCCAGTTTAGCTTGGAAAATATTTGCAAGATATGTCAAAAAGGAAGTAATGTGTCGGACCCATGAGATTCGTTTAACTCAATACTGAAAATTCACATGGATTATAGCCTGTCGTTCTTCTTTGCGAAAACTCCATTCATGTATATTAATCTAGCGGCCCATTTCAGTAAATTCCGTTGGTGAAGATCGATGAAAATTGGAAAATGTAGCAATCCGTTTATTCAAATATGAAAACGAGGACACGAATATATTTCTGGATCTCAATTATTTGATAATTTCAAAGACCGAACGTCAAATACTTCATTGAAAAGGATAGGGCATGAAATAGAACTATAATAAAAATTTGGAATTTCTGCTGTCCAATTAGGTCGAGAAGCTGATTTCCACGTGACTAACGAGACTTCTTTTTCTTGGATTAATTTCTTCAGGGGGCTTATTTACTCGAGGGTTTATAAATTTTGATCTTATTACAGCTCTCCAGCAACAACACTACTAACACTCACATCAACATTTACACAGTCTGTAACATCCGTTATATGGTTCTAGCAGACCTCTAATTATGTCATCCGGTACTAATTAGCACCCAAATAATAAATTACTATTATCCTATTAGATCCGTTACTCATTCCTCAACCAGGATTCCGATAGGATTTCGTTGGTTGATCGGATTCAGTCACCTGGGTTTATGTGTTGAAAATAACTGAGCTTCTACATATGGGTGAAGATGATTGCAAGCCGGGTAGGGAAAGGAAAGTTATCGGAGAGATTTTTTATAATTCTGAAAGCCCTTTCGGCTTCCTTCAAAAGAAAAGGAGAAAACTTAAGGACACAACTGCTTCGATAGACTTCGAAACACCTTTGTTCATTATGATCGTCCCGACATTGATGGAATTCTTTCGCATAAAAATCTTGGATTCACCACTCTATATGCATATGAATATACATAAAGGAAGCATTGAAAAACGGGGTCGCCAATTTCTGCCAATATGACTTTTCGCCAATTATTGGCGAGAGTCCCGATGGTGCACTGGCAAATGTCCATGGGGTATTTTGATGAAAGTTAGGTGGATATTCGCCAATATTGACGAAAATCATGTGGATATTCGTTAATATTCACGATAATTTGCTCGAAAAATTCACTAAGAACACGCCCGGGTATGATATGATCATGTTGATGCAATTCTAATGAAAATGTGTAAGAAAAAATGAAGTAACACGTGATTTACTCCAGATGAACAAAGGAGAAGGACAAGTAAATAAATCAAGTTGTTAAAAATGAATAGTGAAAGATAACAAACTAGAGAAGGCTGAAGACAACAACCTGCATCCCAAGTGAATGAATCCAACATCGAATCCTAACGGATCGTACAAGATCCGACGAACTGATACAATCCAGTGGGATTCCGGGTTGAGCAACTACTAACGCATCCGGCGGACAATTCATATTTTACTATTTGAACACGATTTAGTATCTGAAGCCAACAATAGAGGTCGGTCAACTACTTCAGACAGGTTGCATCGTATCCGATAGTAAGATATGATCGGTTCACAATACTAGGGATCCGGATATCGACCCACAACCAGAATTCTTATAGGAATTCATCAATTTTATAGAAATTCACATACAGTTGGATGGGGCTTCTGTCGGGGATCCGACTGTCGAAATGATTCTCCTGGGATACAATCCGGCAATGAGTTTCACAATGATATTGACAAGTCTGCATGAAAAATTTCTTCTTGATTCTTTTTTCCTTTCTTATCTCTGCCAACAGGACCATCAACAACATAAGCGAATGATGATATTGTTTCAATCAGTAATCTTTGGTTTGAAGCCAACAAATTTAGAAATGTGACGATCTATTTACTTTTACAAGTAGCTGTAGGTGTTGAGTTGTGTGATTTTGTTGCTGGGAACCCTAATCATGTCTGAATCATTCTGTGAGACATTACACTCTCTTCTTACTTTAAATATTGTAAAAAACGCGATCGATTTGGACGTAGAGAATGTGGGGACATTTCGTCAGTATTGGTGAATGCCCACATGACTTTCGCCAATGGGTAGGAGTAGGAGTCCAGGAGGTATATTGGCGAGTATCTACATATCTTTCGCCAATGGCGAAAGTCATATAGGCGAACTTTGGGCTACTCAGAAAGGCTTTCACACACACACTTTCTTTCTATCCTTTACTGTCTTATAATTCACTTTGAACTTGGTTGGAATACTACTTGCAAAACCATTGTCCCAACTGTGTAGACTAGACAGAGCCATTGGCTTACCACTACAATAGCCATTACTTCGACGACACAAACAGAGAACTTTGAGATAGGAAAATAAATAAAAAACACTCAAAGAATCTGCTTTAACATATATTCAAAGACTTTTGTACCTCGAAAAGTTGTAAAACCGTATTTATACGGTCTTTGCTGTCAAAGGGTTAAACGAAAACCGAGCTTCTGAAATTGCAACAGAACATAAACCCTTTTCTTCCGTATATGAAGAAGATAATAAATGGTTTTTCCGTTTTTGATTTGGTAAAAGCGTTTGTCAGATATTTCAAGAACGAAAAAAGGGCTGCTTTCCCATGGCAAATTCATAAACCCTCTTTATTTACAGTTTTCTCAAGGAGAGCATTTATCGTTAATGCATATTTGGTCCTATACATCATAAATCTTATACGAAAGTTTTGTTCCTCTGTATAAGAAATTCGATGGGGAGAAAACTTTCAATCGATTAGTACTACGCAGATAATATCATGTCTTGATCATTGACGGTTTCCACTTAGGATATTTGACTTAGGTGACGATGGAAAATCCCTTAAAATATATGCCAATCAATTCATTGTGAAACACAATAGTGTTATTTTCTAAGGAGTTACTATAGACTGACAAGTTTCCTGAGGTGCTTAACGCATTGATCTGGAAACTCCAACTTCACCATCAAAATAGCCAATCTTAGGTGTGTCATATTACTATTACTTCCACTTCCACTTACCAAGGTAACGGTAAGTGTTTTTATGATTGAAAAATATTATATTTAATGGTGTTCGGTAATTAGTTTACTCATCGATTACTTCTTTTTACATGATAATCTTTATCACTTACCACTTACCAGGTAAGTAGTAAGTGTTGTAACTTACCACTTACTGGTAACAGTAATGGGAATATGACACTCCTAGCCAATCTCATGCGAAACCAATTGCAAGTGAGCAGTCTATTGGAAAATCCAACAAATCAAATAGTTTCTTAATGATTACAAGCTGTGCCTCATCCACATCCAGGACGTGCATTGCGATGAGTAATTACGACCGTATACGATAACGTAAACGACCGTACCGTATATCAGGGCCAGGAGCGACAGTATACATCCGTCACTCGGCAGTATATTCCAACGTAAACGACCCAACACGATGACGTCTGCAGCCGTAACAACATCGTTTACGACCGTAAACGACGGTATTTGCGCGAGGAATAAAATATATCCCTTCCCGTCTGCCAAGGATCAAAGATCCTACATTACAAAAATCCAGCAAAAAGCCCAAACCAAATCGCAAACCCAAAACTCTGGCCACTAAAAAAAACCTGACTTCACTTCTTCATCCTATCGAAATCACCACATACCCATGTGCGTATTATTTTACGCTAAAAACCATCAAAGAAATCCTGCAAAAATCACGTTTTGTGAAAATCGTCCCACAGCAGCCAAATTCCCCCTATCGATAGAAACCATGCCAAAACCAAAGCGCATCGGAGTTTGGATGCTCGAATCAGCTACAATCATGCGAAATCCTAAAAATACGAAAAGCATCAAAGAAATCTGTCAATTGGATTTTCTTTCAGAATTTGTTGTTCCTTTAAAGGGGACATATAGGACTACGTAACTTTAGTTCAGTAGAGGTCAAAGGAGACAACGGCTGATGCTTCCATCCTCCGCTTCGGTATCCAATGTGTATGTATTTCACGTATTGAATATTAGCGGTTTTGTAGGATTGAAATGTCGGAGCAGAGGGTGATGATCAGCCGATTTGTTGAGACAAAGGCCAGGTGAGAGAAAGAACACACATGAAGATATGCTGGAAGTACTAACATAGTGTACTTGTCTGAATGATCACTGAAGGTGCTGGAGAATTTTGAACATGGAGTTGTAGCAGGGGTAGCAACGAGCATCCTCTCGGACTTGGAAGAAGTTGGGTACGACATTTTCTCCCTCCTTACACATAACGTCTCAAAATGGGCAAAATCCTGCTTTTGGATTTTTCTCAGAAGTTCTCGTTGGTTTATAAAGGTCTTGGAGCGCAGTGTGAAATTAGTTTAGGATAGGTCAGGTGAGACAAAGACCGATGCTTTCGCTCTGCTCTTGCTGTGTGGGGTATATTATCAGCATCCGAGTTTTTCATTTGTTTGATTAAAAATTTTCAAAAGATCCGGTGTGTCCTCGTTCCGATATTTTGAAAAGGAATAGATGTTGCCGTAAAGAACCGTTTACGAATGAATGCGGTAAAAAAACGGCAATCGTTTTCTAAACCGTTTACAGTCATCGTATTCGATCATATACGGTGATATCCGACTATCGTTTACTGTTAGCGTGTAGTTACGGCGAACGTTTACGTGGATTTTTCACGATCACTGTTTACGACGATCGTAAATCATCGTAAGACTTCGTTTATGACGATAGTAAACGGTCACAAAATACGTTCGCCGTTTTTCGCCGTAAGAAATAGGTATACGGCCGTGGATGATCGACCTGGGTGTTGTCGAAGGCATTCCTTGCTCAGGGTTAAGTGTTAAGTCTTCTACACAGTATTCATTTCAAATACCGAGAGGTAGTTTGCCTATTTATATTCATCACGTGAAAGAAACCATAGCCTACGTTCTAGAAATATCGGTATTCTTCTCGAACTTTTGTTTCACGCAAAACAATTTAGTAGAACGAATTGAATTAATGATCTCCGACGTTTGTTTCACTAGTTGATCAGTGGTTTGCAAAATGTTGTTGCGAAAACAAAGAGAGAATTATATTGTCAAGCAAAAACGAAACCGGCCGCTGGAGATTTGAAACAAAGGAAGAAAGAAAGTGTGAGGAAAGGGTATGAAAGCAGTGAATTTCACACAGCAACAAAAGAAGATGGTCACAACGACAAATTCTAGGGGAACAAACTAAGACACAAAATTGTCGTAACTGAATATTTTCGAAGAAAACGCTGTTTCATTACTCAGAGGTAATTGAAAAAGAGAACAGTCCTTTCGATCTAACCAGCATCATTCGAAGCGAGATTGTCGATCTGACCGGAGCAGAGTTCTTTTATTGAAAACACGGATAAACGAAGAATCTAGACATAAATCCAACAATAAAAATAAAACTATTTCAATACTAATTTAGTTTTTTGAAAAATAACCATAATAAGCGCATCCCACATTCTCAATACATGCATTTGTATCTGGTAGAAATACTAGAAATCAAAGAATCTTTATTTATACGAAATAAACAAGCCATCGGTGGCAGCTGGTGCATACCAGGTGGTAGAAAAATTTCCAAGCAAGAAAATACCGTGATAACATCGACTTATAATACCCAAGCATTTGCAGACGAAATATTTCAGCACGATGCAAAAAAGACCATGAGATAAATGAGTTAAGCATAACCGGTTGAACCATTTATTTTTCGCTAACTCTTGTGATAGTTTGAATTTCTTGCAATAGTACTGAATCTACTCAGATTGTACAGCGAATCTTTCAGAGAATTCTTCAAATGGATTGTTAAATTTACTCTCATTCACACTAAAATAGTTGAAATAAAAATAGAAATCGAAGAAATTTCTGTATCTTCATGATCTATCAACAAACTACTTGATGAAACATTTCTATCGTCACTGTCGCCGCAGCCCAATGCTGCACGACAGTTCATTTGTGTGTAAAAAGAAATAATATTATTTTTCATCTGCGCTATAGCTCAATCAACGTTGAAAGATGGCGCCAGAATTTGTATTTCTTTTACTTTACGAAAAGTATTGAAAGACAAAAGAAAACAACAGAAATTGATGGCAGAATCAATTGATAATTTATGCTATGGTGATGTAGTAAATTTAGGGTGATTCGCGTGTGATAGCATAATAATGATGACTCATCGAATTCATACTGGTCTTCATCGTTGGGAACTGTACTTTGTTGTTTTCTTTCGTTTCTCATTTTGTTCTATTTTATTTATTATTTGAGATAGTGAATATCTCATCTTGCTCAATATATTACTACAATCATGATTGCTAAATGGTTAGGGATCTTAGGTGTTTTGGCTGTTGTCGTTGTATTAAGTATTCATCAAATACCTGAAGGACATGTTGGTATCTATTACAGGCAAAAGAAATCAACAATTTTCTAACTAGTAATATCATCGATGTGTTTATCTTTTTTTTTCTAGAGGAGGTGCCCTACTCACATCAATGACTTCGCCCGGCTATCATGTTATGATACCATTTTTAACAACGGCTAAGATTGTTCAAACAACTCTAGAGACCGATCAGGGTAATACATAGTATTCTTTTTCTTCAACAGTCATTTTGAATCCGATTGTCTTTAGTGAAAAATATTCCCTGTGGTACTAGTGGTGGAACAATGATTTATTTTGATAAAATCGAAGTTGTAAATATATTAAGACGTGATGCTGTGCTTGATATCGTACGAAATTATACGGTTAACTATGATCGTACATTAATCTTTGATAAAATTCATCATGAAGTCAATCAATTCTGTTCCATACATACACTTCAAGAAGTTTATATTGACTTATTTTCCAGTATCGATGATCATCTTAAACGAACAATACAAAATGATTTAAATATTTTAGCACCTGGACTTTATATAAGTTCTGTTCGAGGTAAATAAATAAGACTTTTCAAACATTTCGAATAGACATCTATTGATGAATGGAAAATGATATCTAATGATGTTTTCATTGAATAATTCAAAAATTAGTTTTTAGTAATCACGTGGGCACTCTTCTAATGGTTGTTTTCATTCGCTGAGAAAACCTCGTACCCTTCGTCAATTTTTCTAGAAACTATCATGACATAATTAGAAGTGACGTTCTTCCTCTACATTTCAAGTATTTGATTTTCATTTTTCTCTCGTTTTTCAAGTAACGAAACCGAAAATTCCAGAAGCAATTCGTCGCAATTATGAAACTATGGAACAAGAAAAAACTCAGTAAACAAATACTAGATAGCTTTCGTATTTATCTCAATCTACCTTATAGATATATGGTAACAACTGCTCATCAACAAGTTGTCGAAAAAGAAGCCGAAACTGATCGTCGTCGTGCTATTATTGAAGCTGAAAAATTAGCACAAGTAGCTAAAATTCAATATGAACAAAAAATTCTAGGCAAAGAAAGTGAAAAACGCATTGCTGAAATCGAAGCCGAAATGCATTTAGCTAGAGAGCGTTCATTAGCAGATGCAAACAAATATAAAAGTGATACCGAAGCTGAATCAAATAAAATGAAATTGTCACCTGAATATCTTCAATTGTCAATGTATGAAGCATTGGCTAAAAATACGAAAATTTATTTTGGAAATTCAATTCCAAATATATTTACAAATAATGATGAAATACTTAATATGAAAAAGAAAGAAATCTAATGAAAATCTCCTTGACAATCGAAACCACTTTTTATCGACTGATACTAAATAGAGACAATCTGTGATATTAAAGTTCTTCTGTTTTCATTTTTATTCTTGGTGATACCTCTATTCATATTTTTTACATCCTTGAATATTGCTATCTGCTGTTGCCTATGAAAAATAAAAAGTTTCATTCATTTTTCTGTGTATTTGAATTTTATCTCTTGAAAAATCTACAACTATAGTCCAGTACTCTGTGGCTGTTGCGTATTGCTTTTTTTCTTAATATTCTAGATGTAATTTTAGTTACCACCTCAGGGAAAAACCTATCTTAGGTAAGTTAAACTACATAGTTATTGATTGCTATTTAAAACATATCTCAATATTATCGATGAATAAAAAATTGAAAATTTTCCGTCTGAAATCGTATCAACGAACAACATTTGCAAGCAGAACGCATATAACAATGAATTTTCATTTCATTTGTTTGGTGTGCATTTATATGAATATGCGATTGATGATCACTGGTGCGCATCAGCATCGATCTGTTATCTTCTCATATTTCATTTTCTTTTCTGCTCTG
The DNA here is from genome assembly GCA_900239685.1 of Rotaria macrura. Classification (NCBI taxonomy): domain Eukaryota; kingdom Metazoa; phylum Rotifera; class Eurotatoria; order Philodinida; family Philodinidae; genus Rotaria; species Rotaria macrura. Next base: position 126,694 of record OENT01000271.1, on the reverse strand, counting down.
CTTTAAAATTTTGGCCGTTACATTTTTTTTCTGTAATGATGTAAGAAATTTTGTTCATGTAATCAGAATATGCATATGCATACATGCATATTTATTCAATTTTCAATCGTAATACTAAGAAAACGAAACGAGAACATGGAACGAAGACGTTTACAATATCAACGTCTTAAGCAGCAGCAACGGTTTTGTATTAGTCAGCAAGATTTAACAGAAGCTCTCGCTCGTATGAAACCAATAGTAGACAATTTTCATGAGCGACGACATGCAACTCAAGGAGATTTAACTAACGTTTCATCGTTATGTTCTTCTGAATCAGTACATAATCGATCCGTTTCTCAATTGATCAAAGAATTTGAAGCACGTACAAATATAACTCCTTATGCGAGTGCCCAAAATTTGTTACCACTTAACGATGATATTGTTTCTAACGAAGCAGAATTTAATCATAACCAAATGTTCATACGAACAATGGAAAGCAAGGTCAATGGCAATGACAACGACATAATCAATAATAACGTCTGTTCGTCAGTTTTTCCTTCCATCAATGATGACAATCAAACGGTAGGAATAGAACTACATACACATGAACTCACCATAGATAAAGAACAAGATAGCAAAGTCCAACAAACCTATGAAGCATTAGATACAAATTATTCCAAAGAAGATTTATTATCATCATTCGACATTACAATGAACGAGACGAATTCCAAGTCTCTACCGATGTTACGACGAAGTACTAATATTGATGAAGCTGCAAAGCAATATGAAAAACATCATGAAAATCGTTTTGATGAATTACTTGCCAACGAAGCACAACTTAATCATGCACTTGCTGATTTATTATCAATAACTCACGATGCTGATAAATCGATTTCAATAAATTCGTTACCACGATCTCCGCCTTTCAGTTATAAATATCCGCGAGTATCAACTGCTAAAAATCATAATAACATATCTGATAGTATTGAATTATTAAATAATCTAATTGAAACATTAGATTCAGATAATCAGAATTTCGATCCGAAGAATGATCAGCATACAGATCGATCGAATCAAAAGAATGATAATAATCATGTTAAACCGATCAATATGTTCTGGTAGTTATCGATAGAACGAAAAGAAAAATACGAGAGAGATTGATGAAGAACGAATTTTTATTTCATTCAATATGAAACTATATTTTATTTTATTTTCTACTTCTAGTCTCATGTTGTCAGATAACGTATGTGCCAATTGTCACCAATCATTTGCTACGAATGAACAAATAGTCAATGCTGCTGGCCATATATGGCACACGCAATGTTTCGTGTATGTGTTTTTGTTTTTCGTCGAAAAGTTCAATATCAAACATGAGTTCTTTTCATCGTATGCATGGTTGCAATAATTACCAAAAAGCTTTTATGTATATATACTAATCTGAAAGGTCAAGGAAACATTTAAAATGTTGACGGGGAAACGATGACAAAAGGAAATCATCGCTTAAGTTCTTATGCAGCTCATAAGGAAATCTCGCTAAGATGAGAAGGATTCGTTTCAATGAAGTTTTAATGTTTTATATTAAGAACAAATGGATAGGAGCCGAAGTTTCACATAAATGACACCTCGTGTGGAATTTAACACATATATGAATTCATGATTATAATTTATTTATTTCTCTAGTTGTACACAATGTTTTCAGCCATTTGAAAATGGAATATATTTTGAAGTAAATTAATTATTCAATGTTCGTTTTCTTTTTCATGTTATACAACAATTTTCTCTCTGTAGCATGAAGATCGAAAGTATTGTGAACGAGATTTTCAAATGTTATTTGCACCATGTTGTGCAGAATGTAGTAAGTTTTAGTTCAATATTATATTCAAATTTCAAGTTGATATATTTTAGAACAGACCGTTGTTGGCCGAGTTATTCGAGCACTTCAAAAATGCTTTCATCCGGATTGTTTTCGTTGTCAACTGTGCCAAGCACCATTAGTTGAAATGGGTTTTTCAAAATATAATGGAAAGTTAGTATTTAAAAATTATTTTCTTTATCTTATGTAATTTTAAGAAAGAACAATTAAACTTGATAGAGCTCTTTGTCGAGAATGTCATATAAAAGAAAAAACAAAAGATTTAAAATTATCCAAACAAATATGTTCAACGTGCCAGTAAGAAAAGGAGAAATGCTGATTATTATTAATCTATTGTTTAATTTTAGTCAAACTATTGATGATAAATGTTTGAAATACAAAGGAGATTTTCATCATTCATATCATTTTCGATGTTCATCATGTCGGTTAGTTTTTAAAATGATTATTTCAAAACATGATGAAAGAGAAATACTTTGTTCTTGTCATTTTCGTAGAGTTGAATTAGATGAAAATTGTCGTGACGTACGAGGTTCATTGTATTGTCTTCCATGTCATAGTAAACTTGATATACCCATATGTTCTGCTTGTCGGCAATTAATCAATGATCGAGTTATTGGTGCTCTTGGAAAGCAATGGCATGTTGAGGTTTGTTGTACTTTATTTCATTCAAATAGAGAACTTCTTCTTACAGATAAAAATCAAGGATTAAAAATCTCAGTAGATATCCGATGTACTTCTTGATTACGATCAAATTTATTTGCTATGCATGAAAAACAGAGAGATATCGGCTAATTATCAGAATCACCGAATTCCGATATGTCTTTGAAAAAATGTTTTGCTTATTAGATTTGAAAAGTAGATCGCAACGTACATCTCTAGACTTGATTATTACATTATAATCTATCGAATATGCAACAACTTTAACTTCGTTTTTTCTTGTGTTTATATAGCATTTCTGTTGTGCTCGTTGTGGTCAACCATTTTATGGTAGTAAACATTTTGAAAATAAAGGTTTGGCCTACTGCGAATTAGATTATCATTTTCTGTTTGGTTCAACATGTTTTATTTGTAACTCTATTATTACTGAAGGAGGTAAAACTTATCGAAAATGCAAGACTAACGTAATAACTATGTTTATTTTTCGTTCTTGTTTTAGCTTATACAGCTTGCAATAAAAAATATTGTGCCGATCATTTTGCTTGTTCAATATGTGAAAAGACGATGAATGAAAAAAGTAAATTTTTCGATGTTGACGCCGCTCCTGTATGTAAACAATGTTACGAAAAATTACCATCCAATATTCGAAAATCTCTTCAACAATTACAACCAAAAAAGAAACAATTTTCATCTATGTTAAAACAAACTAGTGTTTAACATTTAAAAACAAAAACAACAATATCAAATATTATTTTGCACATTAAAGTTTTGTATTCACCAAATATAAATGACCGTAGACAAGCAAATACATTGACATATCAATTTCATCACAAAATAAACCGAGATTAATTGAAAATTTTGTTAAAGACCATTCACTTTCAATATGATTGTGACGCTCAAGTAGATAGAGACGTGAACGTCGACGTAATAATGAAAAGCATTTATTTAGTTTGACTGTAAATATACGATAATGTTGATATCTTTTTGAATGTATGGGTTTTGTTTTTAATATTAATTGCTTTACATGTCTACATATATAAAGTAAAAAGTCACTATCATCTAATAAATTCCATTCATTTGCATTATCAATATCAATTTTCATTATATCAATACGTGTTGATATAGAATCAAAATGTATATATTCAGTTAATTTTCGAATAGTCATTAATTTTGAATTATCATCGACAGCAGCTGATGCTGTTAAACCAAAACGATAGAATGTCCAATTAGCTTTAATTGTTATCTCTTGATCGGATGTATTCGTTTGTATAGGTTGTTGATAAGGATCGAACGAAAGTAAACGACAACCACCCCAATCATACAATTGATTCTCAAATGTATCATTCAGACGATTGTTACCCATGCCTATCGACATAACTAAACATGAATTACGTATAAATGAATCTAGACACAAGATATGATCACTGTTTTCAAATTGTTGTATATTAGTACATTTATATGGTTCGAGATCTTGTGGTCGAATAAATTTACTTTGTGCTTGACACCAAGTTCGACTTTGTTCAGTTCGTTGTTCATCATTGTGTGTAAATTCTATTCGAGAATAAACAAATGGATCAAAATAATTCGATGATATTCCTAATGGTGATTTTAAAAATGATGATTGTGTTAAATTTAATTTACTAATGATTAAATTTTGTACCACAGATGGAGATAGCGGTATGTGATTGTTCTTCGAGGAAAACAATGACAATGAACGACGTTCATTCGAAGAATTTCGTGCTATAATAAATAATACAATAAATAAAATAAAAACTCCCATAGATTTCAATAGAAAATAATGTCTCCATTGTAGACGTCTTGTAAATGATTGTATAAAGATATCCGATAGTAATCGCATTGTCGACATGAAGAAGATGATGATGATGATGTAGAACAATGCGAAGAAAAACAAACATACATTTTTTTATGTCTCTTTAGTTATTTGTATACATATGAAATAGCCAGATGTTCTATCTATCTGTTGGATGAATGGGATAAAGAGCAAGAATAATAAATAATCGTTCTTTTTTCTTCATCAATATATCTATACCGTTTGTTTTGCTCAGCATACGCTCGACTGCCATTACGATTTTCTTTCAAGTAGCCTATATGTATATGAATTACGCAAACAATGAGATCTTTGAACATTTCATTGACATTATTTGTTGAATATTGTTAATATACATAAGTATCATGTTAATAAAACTCATAATCAATGAACGTATCTATAAATATATTGATTAATTTATCTGATAAGTCATATAAACGATAAAGTTCGTATGTATTGATTAGATTTTATAAAAAGAATGTCAAATGAATGTATTATTCATGAAATCATTGTGTTCTCATATGTGGATACATTCATTATTTACATTGAAAGAAAATATCAATAGCCTATTTTTAAGATACGGTTTTTAATCATTTTGTTTTATTATATGTTCTTATGTTGTACGTTTAAAATTGTTAATATAACATTTGAATGTTCGAAAATGATTTCATTTTTACCATCGTTACAACTTTTTCATGTTGATTGTTTACATACAACTTCATGTGGTTGTCGACTAAATGGTATTAGCATGACCGTATGAATACAGTGAATAAAAAAGAATCGACTACTTTCTCATGTACATTTTCAAACTATCAATACATAGAATATAAATTAGGGATATGTCTACAAATGGCAATATTAGAGTGCAAGATCCATTAAAGAAAGTAAAAATGAAACAAAATAAAAAAGAAATATTCTGTTTTAATTTTCATTTTTGATCTAAATCTAATTGAGACTTCTTTTGAAATGTTTCATTTTAGCGACACATTGTTCTACCGCGAGGTCCAGCTGATGAAAATTTTCTTTCCTTTAGTCATGATTGGTTTGTACCAGTACAATTACTACGGCGTCTACGTTCAACTAGTACTGAAAATGAACTCGAAAGTCTGATTTTTCCTTCTGATGAATCGTTTGAATCTCATTGGCAGTTTTATCTTGAACATCAAGCACATCCACCACGTATTCGCATAGGTCTTACTTTATTGGCACCTCGTGATCGATGTCTTCGTGCTGATATTAAATTAATACTCATAACTACACATGGTGGACAAGTGATAAAAGAAACTTCTGCTTATGATCATACATTCTTTTTAGCTAAAGGCGAACCTATATCATCACTTGTGAATGATCATATATCACCGAAAATTTTCTTTGATGTTGAAGGTGATCTCTATGAAGATTTTATGTCGAAAAATCGACAAGGAACTCCATTTAATACAGATGATTGTACTATTCTTGCCTATGTTCGATTTGCTAATGAACTTGAAATTCAACCAAAAACAAAAGCATTTGATTTTTCACGACGTTTTACAGTCGATTGGAAATTAACAAAATTTCATCATATTATCGAGCAAGTCAATCAAGCAAAACCACCAAGTAATTATGAAATCCTACGTTTATTTAAAAAAACTTATCGAAAAATATGACATAGAAAAAAACAAACAAACATCATAACATATCCCTATGATATTATCTTTTCTATTTCATTTCTTTTAGTTGGCAATGATCGACGTTTCGTATCGGATCGTTTTCAATTTACTCATGTTAAAACGATCGAAGGTCTAAAAAGTAAAAAATGGCGAATGTTAATTAAATATCCAGCCACGTCACCAAATAATAAGCAAACACCATTGTTTTTAACGATTAAATGTTTGGATTTTACTAATGCAAATTATGGCAAAGTCGAAATTGCATGTAAAAATGAACATAATCTTCTACGACGTTATACGGAATCATTCGAAGATCTTACTGATAATTATACAATGGAATTTTATACTTTTGATGAATTAGCTCCTCATATTTATTCTTATCGGCATGATATCAATGAAAATAATGGACGGTATTTTACGATTGATTATCTTCTATTTACAATTCAAATAGTGCAACCATTACCACGTGCTCATGTTCCAAGAAGCATTAAACGTGTTGTTGAACCAAAAATAATATCGTTAAGTAACAGTGGTAGTATTCAAAATAAAGGAGGAACAAATGCTTCAAAGTTATCGAGAGAACAACATACAGCATCTGTGATGAAAAACGAATCTAAACGAGTATCATCGGTACTTAAATCAAATGAGAAACATGCGAGTCCAGAACAACCAGGAACAACACGAGAAAATACAACGGTAGCTACAACTGAAAATCACATACAGGCATGGGATCCATTTTCTGATGATTCGAAAGTAATTGAATGAGTCAAAAAATTAAAATAAACTGTAAAAAATTTCATGTGCTTTTTTGTTGTTAAACTATATCACAGGCAAGCCACATGCTTCCAGCCATCGTTTCTCGCAATCAACAACAACAACAACAACAACAACAACATGCTTCACCTCAACATTCTCTTCATTCGCCAAAGCGTTTTCAACCGTCAGCTGGACAAAGAGCGCTTCCGATTATTGCAGAAAATCTTCATCGTTCGCCACGTTTATATCAAAATAAGCAAATTCGGTTTGCATCACAATCACGCCCCCATCCATTAGATCAAATGTACCAAAATCAATATCATTCAGCAAATCTACCAAGTCCAGTTACAACAATGACAGCAGCATCAGAAATACCAGAAAATTTTACGTTCCTCACCAATTTATTTCGATCCGGTCTTCATTCAGATGTTACCGTGCATTGTCGAGATCGACAGTGGAACTTACATAAAAGTATACTTTCAACACGGTCGATTTATTTCAATCAACATTTTTCTAACACGAATGAATCCGTCTTAACACTACCTGACAATGAAGAAACGCCAGCAGTTAATATTCTTGATAAAATATTTCTTTTTCTTTATACCAATCAATACACGTCATTAAGTTCATCAATGCGAACTCCGTCATCAGTAACAGATAGTAAACGTAGTAGTCGATCATCAACAGCATCAGTCATTAATGTATCATTTGAAACAACTCGTTTAGTTTTCCAAGGAGCGGTGAGATATGGTATTGATGTTCTTACTCTTCTTTGTTTACAAGATATGTGTCAACCACAAAATGTAAGTGTTGCGACGGCTGCTTTACTATTAACTTGTCTTCATCAAGCAGTCAGTGATGTATATGAAAAGTTTCATTCGGCTGATTACATATCCAAAGTAAAAACTCTCAAACAAGCCGTACTTCGTTTTATTCAATTTCATTCACGTGAGGTTCTCTCGTCACCACAATGGAAACTTGTTGAAAAACGTTATCCGTCTCTTATTCATGATGTACTGGAGTTTGTTGTTTTTGAAAAAATAGATGAATAAATATCAATTTTTTTTTGACAAAAGGAACAATAAAAAACTTGAAAGTCGTGTATCATCTCGACCGTATTCAGTTTCCAACACTATACTCGGCTATCAAACTTCAAATGCTAGGGTCCATGTCCGCTAATAGTTTTTAGATTATCGTTTACATCAAATTCCGATTGTTTCAATTGATTTCTTTCCATTCTTTACTTCTATAATGTATGCATACATTCGTATTAAGTGAATAAACATATTTACATTAAAATTAACGAAAAAAGAAAATTTTTAAAGAATATTTACTTAACATTTCACTTGATAAATTCAGAATTATATTGTCAGAACGAAATTCGTTTAAATCAACGTTGCTTTTACTTTTTGTCATTTTTGTCGTTGAATATTTTGTCAATCTTTGAGCAGCAATGATGAATGCTTTGCATGTATTTTTTTCTTTGACATTCATGTATACTTTTATACATGCGATGCGGATAACAGAAAAACATGTTCAAGGTATTATTGAAAGTCATGACGATTATTGGGTCGCTAAAAGTATGTTGTCCATGAATTCTAATTGATTGATCTGTTCTATGACATATACGTTTTTTGCTTTGTAAGGCGCTGCACTTGTTAATAAACCAAATTTTCCTGCAAAGATTCGTTTTTTTAATTCACATACATCACATAGTGAATATGAAATTGATTGTTCAACATCATCGTCAATACTCTACTATAATGCTCCGCCACAAATTATTTTTCGTACAACGGGTCATCGCTGGAAAGAAGGTGATTCATATTTTGTTACATTGGATGAAGGCGTACTCTTTTCGAATGATATTCAAAATTCCACCGAATACAAAAGCCCTAAATTCTGGAAATTCAGTATTAGACGTCGATCTCATCACGGATGAACTATCGGATGCTTTTGTCTAGTTTTGTTTTTCTCTCTTACGAATAAAGATATTTGTGAATATTTCCAGGCGCGTTTCTTCATTTCAACATGACAGATAGTGAATGTTTGATGGTTATCAGTAATGATGAAGATGAATCTCGTTTGTATATTGATGAGTACATACTTGATTCGATGAATAATTCTATTGAACAATCAACTAAATCGACAAATACAGGCAATGCTTTTGAACTTGATCTTATTTTAATAGCTAATGTTAATCGTTGTCAAACACGATTTTGTCAGACTATTCTAACATCTAATATGAATTTTCTAATTAAACAAGATCGGTCAACATTTTGTCAAGCAGAATATTTTGCAACAAAAACACAAGAAACCAGTACTGAACAGAACAATGATGACGAACGTATATCAGTTATGAAAAAACAAAGAACAGATAGTGTGAAACCGTTTTTGTCTCTATCGAATTAAACGTTTCTAAATTCATACATTGTACAATTTTTTTTTTGTTAATATGTATATTAATTGACAAATAGTTTAACTTCTATTTAAGAAATGAATTTTTTTCATACGTTTCTTATAATTTTAAATATTGAAAAAGTCGGGTTTTTTGCACCTGATTTATCTTGCTCATTTTCAATGCAAATCATCAGCAAATCTATCAAACTTTTCAGTAGTGTTGTTTGTCTTATATCTATATCTATATACACTCTCTATAAGCAAAATAAACACCATGCATTGTTTTTAGTTTTTAAATTCTTTCTTTTTCACCATCGAAACACTTATTTGATCAGTTCATTCCGTTGACAATTGCCTGTTTTATTTTCAATAAAATAAACTGTTGACACATGAATTGAAGTCGAAGTTTGACGTTGACGACCAGAGAAAAACAAAAATTCGAAAAGATGAAAAATGGCTGAGTTTGAATTTCACGAAGAGATCATTAAATCAATGAAATAAATACTTTTCTCAGAAAATTCGTCATTTACAAAGTTTATATTTTCAAAATGTAACAAAGAAATAAAACAAAGGTCTGCATTACCAATTTCAGATCGAACGGTTCAGGCAGCCAGTAAAAAGTTATATTTAATAAGGTTTGTCATTTTCTTTTATCAAAGAAATGTCCTACAACCTCAAACATCACCTTGGAGTCAATACAACGATTTCGAGTCGTCTCAAATATTTATAAAGTTCTTGAATCATGGAGAACTGTCACTAGATTTTTTCCTATTCAAGTATGTATACATTTTTCAATATCACTTTGCTTCTAATGAACTTAGCATTGTTGTCAATTATGGAAAACAGTTTTTTTTTCTCAAGGGAGGGAGTGATCGTATACTACTTCATAGTTGTGTCACTTGAATGCAAAGGATTAATCTCAAGACTATATCGTAATGAAGAGAGCATAAATTTTGAAAGTGTTTATTCACTTTTGTAATAATGTAGTTATATGACACTATCAATATTAGAAATCTCACCGATTTAAAAATATTCGATAGTCATCCAACATATTAATCAAAAACTTTTATTATACCATAGGATATACTATTGCATTACTTAGCTGTAGACATTTGATTGTCCAACAATGTCAAAGCCTTGTTCAGTTAGGCAATGCTGAAACCGAATCAAACAGAAAAAAAAACATCTAATTTTCTGTCCATTAGATTACATTTGTTACTTACTGAAGAAAGTTGAGCTATGAAAATGATTAATGAATGGTGTACGAGGAGAAAGAAGACAATAATAAACGCTATGATGATCATTGTTCTATTACATACACATCGATGGGATGCAGAGAACGATTATCTATTTTCATGAAATCAACGACATTCATCAGAAACTTGTATAAAATAATCCAACAGATATGTATCGAAAATAGACGATCTCTACTGTACAAACATAACACCATAGAAAATGAATGTTTCGTAATTTTAATACAGATTTTAACACAAGAAAGTATAATAGCAGATTGTTCGAATACTCGATCTGTACATCTGTTGATTTTTCAACTTAATTGAAAAAGTTGAGATCAAAACTGTATGCGACGAATATTTAATCTATTAATAATGGCAGAATGTCGAATTTAAGAAATGTTTCTATTTCATTCTTTAAATGTTTATGATTCCAAAGAAGGTTAACGTAAAGAAATATTGGCACGTATTGTCAACGATTAACTATCCATATCATTTTTTTCTAAATCCGTCTAATCTTTTGAAGACAGAATTCTCTCATTACAGTTCTCTTGATCATTGGTAGATGAATATCATCACGACTCAACTCTCAAAATTCATACATCATAATCTTATGAACATATTTTAGCATCTCATTTTAATCTAAAGGCCTGAAACGTTTGAAATCAAACACTTCGCTTGGATATAGATCTAAGTAAACAGTGAAAATTCAGCCTTCTACTACAAATGCAATAATATAAAATGTCATTGCCACTTATTTGTCACCAGTTACTAGCTGACATAAACTTTAATACATATTCGCTAAAAGTTAGAAGATTCCCTTATTTATGCTATTGCATCGTTGTTCACTCGAATATCTCAAAGATATGCTCTTCATAGGTCATCAGAATCTTTAAAGAAATACTCACTAGTCAGCAATGTGTCACTGAGGTTGGAGCGAGAAAATAGTTCACAGGTTTTCTACACTATCTGATATGTGGCGCTATCTATCTAGTAAAACCATTATTAGACTCTGTATATGACCAAAAGAATCTATCTATATATAAGTCTTGACTCCAATTGATTGGTGAATGAATGTCATTTTAGAAAAAAAACATCTATTTATTTATTTTCCAGTTATGTGACATGATCCGCACTCAAAATAATCATGAGACACGAAAGCATACAATCATTTTTTTTCACCACTATTTGATACAATAATCGTAATCGAGCATTATCGAATTTTCTTTTTCTTTTAGATTTCCTCGATCATGAAGCAACAAAATTAGTTTTATTTTTCGCTTAAAACCATTTTTGTTTTCATTCCAATCCTCCTAGTTCTCACACCTACAATAAGCTACACTTATATTTTCCCTTACTTCTTTAAAACCTATTTGAGTAAGTGTAAACGTCTACGTTAAGTTGACAGAAATCAAAAGTTTACATCATAGGTAATGGATGGCGCTGGTGGTAATCCAAATGGTGGTAGTGGCGGCTTCGATCCATGTGAATGCATCGTAAGATGAATTTCAAACGAATTCTAGTTTTGTCACTATCTGTGAATTAGAATATGTTGCAGATGAATCATGAACATGCGATGAATCGTTTGACCAATATGCTTCGTAATGCTCAAACAACTTGTACTGATACAGAATGTTTTACCGGTCCATGTAAGATTTTAAAAATGTATACATGTATCAAAAGCTTTTTTCTTTATAGTACCTGGCCAACCAAATACAGACGGTGCTGAGACAGGAGTGACTAATATGTATTTAATGATAGGTATTTGGTTGGCTATTGCTTTTTTGCTTTTCATCTTTCGTCCACGTACACTTCAAAACAATCGTGATCGCACAGACAAGCCCAATAACGACGTAACTACCACCCGACACATAGTTCTTGATTAATATTGAATTTCATCTTTCTTATGTTAGGGTCCACATCGTGACAACCAGGATCCACCAGGACCCGAAGTATATTAGACGAAGAGCGACAAAGAAACACATATATCAAAGTTCTCTATTCTTTCTTACTGCCGACTCAGTACATACATATATATTGTTTTCATTCTCATTTTAATGACTTGATCCCAGTTATATACTTTTCTTTTTCTGTTCATTTTCTCATAACTATCATTATAATTATAGTTTTTTATGTTCAACTTTTGACTGTCATTATCGGCTTTTCAAAAATTTTGTGCCATCGACTAATTGATTATGTTATTTTTTTTTTCAGCGTCTTTATGTATATACATAAATAATTACAATGACTAATTAAGCAGTGAAATGGGAACATACGAAAATAATAGCTTTCTCTATAACATTTATGTATTTATTTGTCTACAATGTTACTTTCTTCAATGCAGACAAATATTTCTTTTCTACGTGAATGAATATGGGTTTAAGAAATATCAGTAATTTTTTCATCTCAACTAAACAAATCATGGTCTATGTTACTATTTATCTATGACGAATGAGAACGATCAATCTCTAGTCAGGAATTGACATCGTTCTATGAGAAAGATACAGAATGGTGTTGTTGATTTTGCGTAATCACTAGATCCATTATGGAGCGTTCCAACGATGATGTAGATGCCTATATATACATATATATATATATATATATATACATGGATTTCCTTATTTAGAAATGTATACATGCTGTTTTCTGTCCTTGCTGGTAGGTTGCCTTCAGTACAGAAGAATGAATAATGCGTAGATTTCTTTTTCTTTTCTTTGGGTTAATATCTTCGTCGAGAAGAACATACCATCGTTTCTTTTTATCCATATCAATCTGTCTTATATGTACTATTTTGTTGTTTTCTCGTTGATATAGCTAGAGTAAGCAGAGGAAATAAGGCGCATACTCCTACATTTTTTTTCTCTCCTCAACATTTGTTCGATATCATCCGTTATCTCCGTCATTGTTATAAATAGAAAAGAATAAGGACAACTAGTGACAAAGATTGCCAAGTGTCGTCACTTTTGCACTGTTCGTGTAACATATTCATTGATAATATTACGTGAAACATTTAGAAATTGATTTGTCTCAACAATATCAAGACAACGCTTCAAATCGTTACAGTAGTTTATTCATATTTTGGTAGGTCTTGATTTCTACTTGACACAGAAGTATAATTAAAAACGAGATCAACAATACTTCATCATATTCATGATTGTCATTGTTTCTTTTGAATACAGAGAAAGTAATAATAAAAAAAATACTATAGTGTCACATTCGATTCAGTGAAGAATTATATGTCACAGATACCCTTCATCGATATAATGACATGTTTTCGAATTCCTTGTGTAAACATTGTCTAGTGTAAAGTTCTTTTTGTTGTTTTATTCGATAATTCAAGATTCATAATTTGTTTAGGTGGAGTGCAAATTGTCTGTGTCGTTCTTTGCTTCCTTACATGACATGTAGAATACATTAAAAAAAATGAGTGAGTTCCATTGAAACGAGAAGACGAAAAAAAGAAATGAAAACAAATCGATTTCGCACGTGTTCGTTTCAAATCTCATCATCAACACAAAGTGCACGTCTGCATGTTCGAGTACATTGATTAAGACGCATATACATTCTATTTTTAAACAAGTTTCTTGATTTTAGTTTGAATACACAGCATAATGAGTGGAAGAAATGGTTAGTAGTATGTTTTAAATAACTTACTTACGTTTTAATTTGGTTTTCTTTTTCTTTCAATTTAGTTCGAGGTATGAAGACGAACAAAAAATATTTAATTACTCATAACTAGACATAAGATTGTATACGTTAGGAGGTGCTGGTGGTGGTTCAAAAGCAGCTTTCGCTATGTTTCAACAAAAAGATATTGCTGCTGGTGGAACAGGAAAAGTTAGCAGGTATTCTAAATTAGAAGCTGTGTATCATTAACACAGAATGATATGCATAATTTATATCTAGTGACCAAGGTTCAGCTGCGCCAACAAACCCATCTAGTATCAAGGAACGTCTTCTCGTATGGTGTCAACAAAGTACTCGAGGTTATAAAGTATGTATGATTTGATGCATATCATCTTGTTATTCAACCATATTTTGTAAAGCATGTCAATATAACAAATTTTTCATCGTCATGGGCTGATGGTATGGCCTTTTGTGCTCTTATACATCATTATTTACCTAATTCAATTGATTACGATTCACTTAATCCAAAAGATAGAAGGAAAAATTTTGAAATAGCTTTTAAAGCAGCAGAGTAAGTTTGATTCAAATAAAACACTCGAATAAATGAAACGAATGACTTGTTTTCTGGTAGAGACAATGGATGTGCACCTTTGCTTGAAGTTAATGATATGATTGAAATGGGTGATAAGCCCGATTGGAAATGTGTGTTTACGTATATACAATCACTCTATAAACATTTTGTCATGATGCCACAAGCAATAGCTGCTAGAGCAGCAGAACAAGCTGCTGGTCAATAACTACTAGTAAAAAGTCATACTAATAAAACTAAAAAAAACGAAATTTTTTTCTTTTTTTTCTTATTGCTTTAATTTTGTATAATATTCATTCATTCTTTTTTTTTTGTAAACAGCTAGTCATCCTATTTAACTGCGAGTAAAATAAAAGATATGATTAGATACGAGATCGATGTTATTCTTTTCACTTAAAAATGCATGATTGATCTTACTCCTAAAATAAACATAGATTTTCATCAAGCGACTGTGTCTTACTAAAACCTCAGAAAAGTATATCATTCGACAAAAAGATTTCTTATTATCGAAGAGTTCGGCGGATGCCTGCGTATGTAATCTTTCATTTTAAAGATTATTAAGCTGTGATTTCAATGAATGACCTAATCACCGTATACTTGTAATTTTTACTTTGTCCTTGGCTTATATATACATATAATTTAACATCCTGTAGACATATGAACAAATTTAACTGGTATTTTAATATTTTCTAGAAACATTGATATTTATTTATTAATGCAAAATAATATCCAATCACTCTCATTGTAATATTTCATGTGAATGATGTTTAGGATTGATATATGAGTAACGAGTTTTATTAGTGTGTTTTTTTAATTTTCGTTTGCAAGGTGTTTCTTGTTTTAGCGACCTGTCGAAGGAATACATATTTAAAGAAAACAAGCTGAAAGAAAAAAACAACTGTCCAATCGAAAATAAATATGCTATATGTATGTGTTATAGAGTTGTACTTGACGAATGACTTTCTATCGACCTCAACATACATATCGATCTAATTCAAGCAGAAAAAGTTTGAAAGACAGCTGGTTATTTGTTTAGATAGAATCAGTGCTCCGAATCTCATTGTCTTACTTGAAGATCTACTATGTTACGAAATAGAGCCAATATAATATAGATCAAGCATATGTTTTCTCATTGATTATCAAGAATCAAGGTCATAACATGTCATAGAATGGTTTTCTTCAACATGCTTTGCATTCCGCTAGATACCTTCACTCGATAACCCTAATTTCTAGAACACAAACTATACGAAAGTTTTTCCATTACCTGGATGTGAACTACAATATTCGTATAAAAGACATGCTATAAATACAATAAATCAATTCCAATAACTATGTCAACACATCTGATCAAATTTTTTCTAGTAGGAAAAAAAAACATTTTAAAAAACTCAAGATAAACATGTAGACATAGAATTGTATGACTGATGTATATCAATTATCACAATGAACAGATTTGTCTTTTTCGTCCATGCTTTTTCCTGAACTGTTCTTGTCAACGAATGAATAATGCTCGCAAGTAATCTTTTTTTGATGATTCTTTCTGGTCATTCAACAAATATCAATTCCGCCGAGTTATATTATCCTTCTGTCGACGTGCCACTCACTAGTATGCGATGATACTATCGATAGAAATGATAAACTGTTAAATAAAATTTCAGTGACGAACCGAAACTCCATTATCGTTTCCTTTTATTTCTCTTCATATAAAAATGTATTCACTATTAAAAGTACGTTTTTCACTGAATGAACTTCTTGTGAGAAATGTAAAATGAATTCTTGCGTCGGTGTTAAGCACAAAAAACATGGACTAATTTCTCGGGGGAAAATCTTAATATGTTTTCTCTTTGCTTTTATTGATCTATACTTAATATTACAGATGATTTGTGTCAATGTTGATTGTTCATTATTGATCATGATATTTCCATTTTCGACATAAAAAAAATGCCGACAGAATTTTCACTATAGAAAAAAAATTGCTTTGATCGACTTCTCAAGTAAAATAAAATTCCAATATTCATTATATCTATCTTAAAATAAATTGAATAAACCTAATCGAACAGTGAACATAGGCTTCACATACGTGTAGATGGAGACTGGTTCTCATCCGATGATAATAAAATAAATACAATTCCGCTTCGCTTAAATCTATTGTAACAACTACAATAGTATTTCTATTTATTACTGTCAAGTTCATCAGAAGCTGTATTCTTTCGTCCTTTGAAATTTTTATTAGAATATTTGCTAATATATTAAATTGTCAGTGAATGTCACTTGGTCAATTTACAATTTCGAAAATGAGAAAGAAAATTTACTAAGAACTAAACATCTATCGATGAATATCATGAGGAAATACTGGAATTAATGATAGACAAAAATCTATTTGATGAGTTGTAAAAGTTTGCTCTCTGATTATGTCATGCGTCATAAGCAACGATAAATATGAACTCGGGTAAGTACAATAATTAAATAGAATCTACTAGTCATATTCTATTGATATTAAAATGCATACCTATTATTATTTAGTAATTATGTTTGAAAAAATATGTCACTCCTACGTCAACATCGAAATCGATAAAGTAATGACGGCAAAGATTCTATTTCTTTGTACAATGTTTCTGTTGATACATAGATAATGCAGTCTTTTAATTTTCGAGGATTTCTATTGTAGTGTTGCATTTATGAATCAAAGTCATAAAACTCAACATGAAGTGTTCGTGTTGTCAGACATAGTAATCAACAATTTGTATTTTCTTCAAACATCAGAAGGTGTAGTAAATGTATTCGAAAAGAAGAGCTTTTTGCGACAACACCGTTTTGCTATTACGAAAGAAAACTTTATATCGTTTATGCTTTCCATAGACTACATGCTTGATAGATAAGAAGAGCAATAAACGATCCTATATATATATATTAATTGTAAACCTTATTCATACATTCTCATCAAATAGAAAAAACCATGTTATCACATTAATTGTCGTCTATTAGATTCGACGCGTTGTCACTGACGCATTTAATGCAAATAGAAGAGTAAGTCATAAAATGAATTGTGAGTGTAAGTTTTCTAAATTGAATTCTTCATTGATCATGTCCATTGAAATGAATGAAACAATAATTGTATGAATGAATTCATTTTAGATTATAATCTATGGAACTTCATAGACCATTATCATATTTCAAGCGAAGCTCTCATAACATTCCAACAGTTCCACCAAAGACAATGGATCCCAAGTTTATTGTCGTACTATTTTGTGTTGAAGCTGGTGCTTTAGTTTTTAATAGCCTTCATGTTAATGCTCCTGAAATTCATATTTATAATTCATATAATCAAAAACCTATGATTTATAATCGATCATCAGAAATCTATTCTTGCTTTTTAAAAATAAATCATTGTATTTATGAACATAAACAATTAAGATTTCTCAAAGTTATACATTTAATATTTATTTCAATGATTGTGGCTTGTTATCTAGCGTTATTTATTATTATACTTCGTAAATGGGAAAATGTCAAAGTACAAAATGAATTAGGTATAACATGGTATGGTGCAATACAATTATCAGTTTTATTAACATTAGCATTGCATACATTACTAATGTTTATCATCTATGAACGTGATTATATAAATATAAAACAATGTAATGAAGATAGTCGGTTAATACGTGGAGAAAATCTCTTTACTTATGTTGTACTAAGTATGCTTGAAATAGCTTATATTGGTTTCGATATTTTAAATCGTCAGGTGTCTATACATGCTTTACATCAAAATTTTGAACATCGAGCACGACAAGCTGAACATACAGAATCATCACTAGATATCAAGCGTATTGAAAAACAAAATTTATCGCCAGCAGAAAGTTTTGCAACGGTTAATCAAGAATTTATGACAGATTTCATTTAGTTGTAACGCTTTTTAATCTATGAAATTAAATTTTTAATGCGATAGTTAACGAATATAGATGTCATCTATTCAAGAATGGCTAATGATGCATGAACAGCCTGATAATCACTTCTGTAATCATCTAGAACGATGAAAAATCTATTCATGCATACGATACATTGGTTTCTAGAAAATTATTAAACGTAATTTTTAACAAAAAATAAAATTATACCTATTCCTACACAAAACTGATCGTCAGAGCATATCTTTTTACTATTGATATAGCATTTTCTAATCATGAAGATTGCGGACGATATCGATCCTTTGGTCATTCGAATCAATTGATACCGATTTACATGAATTAGTGTCAACGGAGATTAAAAGTTCCGACATACGATCGAAGCTCTTCATATGAATGTCTCTTTATTTTAGATATGTTTGATCATGTACTATGGGTATAATTCAATTTGACATTTCCTTTTTGCTTTCCTTTTTCTAAAGACAAAGATTGCAGAATATATTTCTGAAACAAAAAGAAGTAACTAAAAACACCTCTGTTTGAAGTCACAAAGTATTTCCGTATATTTATATTTGAAACTATTTTCTTTCCTATAGATAATCTCTAGGATTCAGTAACAGCAGTTTTTGAACTAAATGTTAAACTCACCAGCGTTCTTCTATTAAGATACTGAGAAGAAAAACAATATTTCCAGAAAACTATTCTTTCATCAATAACATGTCGACTCATATGAATTAGTTTACATATATTCTTCGTGTCAAATGATCATCAATTACATAGTCAGAACATCATGACTAACCGTAAAAAAACTTTATTTTCTCAGAATCCTTATATTTTATGCAGTTATCGTCGCTCCTCTATTTAAGTGCCTAAGATGGTTGCATCGTCTGACAAGCATGAGTTGTTACCAGGCATTGTATAAATTACATTCACATATGATCAAAATAGACGTGGCTCATTTATAGTTCATATTTTCGTAATACGTTAATATCCATTATCAATATTATTCAAATTTACATTGCAATAACAACGCACAATATGCTATTTTGGTCATTGCTATAATTATAAATATCAATAAACGAGAAAATTCAGTTTTATTTTTCGACAACAAGAAACGAAGTCAATACTACTTAGCCAGTGCGCATATAACACTTGAGTCTTTCTTGTCAATTGCCTTTCCTAGTTTTTTAATTTTATTTCAATATAAAATATTCATGGTACATACTCGAGAATCGTTCGCATATGAATTCAATATTTTATCTTATTCAATAACCTAAAGATGAATTAAATTTGTAGTATTATAATTGGTTACTATCAGAATTGTTGAGAATTCTTTATAGATCGAGAACATATTGAACTAAGGAATAGAGTTATGGGATCTATGAAACTTTTTAAATTAAAAGGAATCGTTCGAGTGAAGTGTAGTGAATATGAATTCTATTCCTCGGCATCTTTACTTATTAAGAACAATGCCTAATTACATCGATAATTCTATATAGAAATAAAAACACTCGTCGCATTCAAAATGAATGAAATCATCTATGTTCTACTCGAATTAAGATCGAGTAAATTTATAATGTATGCATCTGTTCAAGTAGAATATCTCTTATAGCACAATTGACGTCATTAATATTTACCACGACTATTCTCGAACCTATAAGCAGATGAAAAAAGCGGCTACTGAAACAACACGTCAAATACAATACATTGGCAATTTTACGTGATGATTCGAAGAGTTTTTTTCTCTAGATAATTATTAATGTTTATTTAATCTCATACAATCTTACAGTTAAGGTAAATATTGTTCTCTTATTTATTTTCTTCATAGAAAGTGATTGAAATTCGAGCACAAGATTTTTATGTCCGAGTTGGAAATGAAAAAATAGAAAATTGGATTCACGGATTGATTGTTGGACGTTGTTTTTTCTCAGATGAGAAAAATATTTCATTGAAGAATATGTGTTCATAGAGTTCAACCAATTAATAAGCATGTAAAAGATGTCCGTTGTCTATATTAAAGAAGGAAAAACGGCGGAAGTAAGAAGCTTAGAAGTAGTGTGATTAATGAGAATTTTGGAGACTAGTGAAATATTTACAGTAATCTCCGTTGTTCGTTTCAACTTTAATTAGAACTTTGTTCAGAAAAAAACTTCAAAATCGAACATTGACGTTGTTTGCTTACTCTTTATTAATAACAGAACCCTATTTCATGTCATTTAGTTACGTTAAAAATTTCTCGCTGTTATTTTTTTCAATCAATAAAAAACAAGAGATTATTCGCTGACAACTAGACCTGCTGCAATATTTGTATTAAAACGGAATCGTTTAGTACACGTACTATTGAGTAATGAACCTGGGAAATGATAACCTATGGAAAAGAATTCCGTGACGTTTCATAAATCCTATGACTTACAGTATAACCATTATGTACACATAATTAGAACAATATCTTTTGTTTAATGGTTCTGTTAATATATGCTTTCGTTTTGATTGATTTTCTATAGAAACTAAGAATTAGAAAAATGAATATGTATGTCGATGAGAGCATATATGTAAGAAATTTCAAAATAACTTAATGATAATTATATTAGTTATTTCATATGAAGAACTAAAAACCACACATCATCATTGTATTGTAATGTTGTGTTTCTTTCTTTACATTATGCAAAGTAATTTTATCGATTGTAGAAGACATTAACCAGAGAACAAGATTTTATCCGTAAAGTTTATTCTGTGGCCATCCCCATTCCTATTCTTAATTTTCTTATACATTTTGTCAAGGATTTGATTTCATTAGTAATTCTTTTAATAGTTTCTTTTTGATGTTATAAATTTGAAACGAATTTATCGCTACTCGTTCTTTTGATGAATTTCTCAGTAAAAAATGATTTATTGTATAAATTTTATTGCTATAGAATATATTTCTACTTCGAATAATGCCTTTTGTAGCATATGTTGAATAATTCACAAGACGAGCCATTTGATTTTGTTTGAGATAAGAATAGTAGCAACGAAGATGTTTCGCTATTGTCCAGCTCTTAATTAAATTGAACCGAGATCAACTAAGACATTATTTTGATAATGTATTGAAGTATTATCCGCATCAGTGCCAAATGATTCTTATCACGATGAACCAATGCTATGATTTTTCATTGATATATTAGGGCAGTATCAGCAATGTGTTTTTTCCATTCAACCATACGGAAAACTAGCAGTACCTTGATAGTTCTGTTCGTAGTTTGTGCTTTTACTTTTACTTTTCTAATATAGTCAACTTGTTTATTATCAGTAACGCATTAAGTAATATCTAACACTGGACTATGACTGTTTGATTAAAAATAAGAATCTAGCTGTTCTTTTTCATTCTTTATCAACAATGAAGAAAAAAAAACATTCTCCTTCTAAACCATTCTATAGAATGTTTAAGAATACTGTTTTTTAATGATTTAAAAACTAAGATTCGAATAAAATGAAGCAAATATGAGTTTACAATGAGAATGATTACTGTGACGACGAATATTTTTAGTAGTGTCTGTCAATAACTTATTTTTCAATAGAAGTCTACAGGGTATAGAGAGTGACAAGGCATATACATGGGTAAATGAAGAGTGACAGGATCTTACACTAAGATTATAATGACGGAAAAAATATGGAAGAAAGAAATGGTAATTAATAACTAGAAAATTAAAAGTTTCCATATAGGCCTGCTTTTTACTAATTGAAGATTACAATATGCATCATATTATAATCGATCAATCTTTTTCATAGTTGATAATTAAATAAGAAGATAAGCTTTATATTGATCAGTAGAAATATTTTCAAAGAACAAATGATGATTTGTTGGAACGGTTGAGGGAACAAATCGAATAAGAATATCTGTAAGTTGAGGAAGGAAATACACTTGCCTTTCTCTTAACGACTGAATCTGTCTTGTCGCTCTATGTGTAATACGATTTTATATCTCATCGATATTGTATGGCCTTTTCTATCTTGTTCAGTCATGATTTTCTGTTGCTACTATTACAAGTTCTATAGTAGCCCGAGGTGCGTGAATGAAATATACTCTTTCGAGTGGTATGTTACCATAAACAGTTACTTGACGCAGCACGTAATATGAGTCTGAGTACAACAGACGATCGTTTGATCGCTCGTTTCGTTTGAAAAGAGACGATTAGAGACAAGACATGTTTATCTGAATGATCTCATCATTTTTGGATTTGCTACGATTTGTCTTGTGCTGTCTTTTTTCTCTTTCATTATGAAACTTGTTGTATATATATATATAATGTATAACCAATTAAAAAGCTTTTTATGATTACTTTATTTATATTTGATAAGAAGAGGCAAGGAACATCCAAAAATAGAACTAACTGATAATCCATTCATAAAATCTACACAGTTATTTAAATGCCTTATTTGGATGGTAAGTATACTGAAATTTTCTATGCAATACACACTCGGAAATCGTATTACGTCTTACGTGTTTTATAATATATCTCTTTATTTCTTACTAGCTCTTGTAGTATACATCAAATTTCTACAAAGAACTCTTTCATTATATCTTTATTCTTCAATTATGATCATTCTATTCAATGTCAACTCTCTGGCATATTATTATGAGATTAAGATAGGCCTCATTCGTGACCCTGATAATATACTAAGAGTGTTCGTAAGAGTAGATCAATCATTCTTATAAACTAAAATGTTCGAAAAAAGAACAAACAAAATCCGATTTATTGAAATCTTTTGCAAGAGAATTTGTTCATTTTAAACTTGTTAAAGTTTTGATTGAGACATCAATTTAGACGGAAATTTTCAAGATATAATCATGATACAAAGATCAATATACAGCAGTAAAATTCAGATTGAAAATTTTTAATTTAGTTTTTTTTCATAATACTTTGGTAATAAGCTGAATTATTAGTAAAAGAGCCATCAATTCATAAAAAGAAAACGGTCTAATAGAATAATGCTTAGAGGGTTTTCATTTATACTATGAACCCTAGTTATTAACAAAATGTACGATCAAAAAGAAGGTTTTTTATTAATAAAAATAAAAAAAAAACTAATAAACTTTTTTTCTTTTCCTGTAAGTTGAGACAAAGTATTTTTCTATTCATGCCTGATTCAGAATGAACGGAGTGTGCAACATTTTACATCAAATGATCCTCGCATTTGAGCTAACTCTGTGTTGACTAATTTCTATTTTTTATATGATATTTCTTAAGATTGATGTCAAAAACAAAAAAAAAGTAAGAATGCTTTAAAATTTTTACAATGCTAAACGACTTCTTATACGCTATAATAACGGCTTCCTCTAGATTCAAATAGTTAAAGTTCGTATTATTCCTGCTGTGTATAGATTTCAATAGTTGTATTTTTACTATTGACTAGTTTACAGACGAATAATTCTCGTGTTATTTGTCTATCTAAGTATTTTAAGTAGTTGAATTATTACTAGTTAGACGAACAACGAAGAAAACTGCAAGTTCGATCATATTTTACTTCATACAAAGAACAATTCCAGACAAATAGATTTCAGAAGCACCGATATAATAATAGATTGTTCGAGTTAAACAATGAAGCACATACAGAAAAAAGACGAAGGAAAGAAATTGATTGTTCACGTTGCATATTGATTACATATATATTGTACTTTTATAGTTTGAAAAATGATAACAGGTCTTTTTTGACAGTAATAATGACATACAATACTTTTATGGTTTAATCTGTTGTTTACGGCAATAGATAAATGAAGCTTGAAACAATTGCATGCTCATATATTTCTATGAATTGTAACGTAAGTACGCTCCAGTTCGCAAAGGAAAAATTCATTTTCTTCCGTATATTGTCGAGAAAAAGTGATGAAATCAAGCGCATAGCCGATATTACAAATAAATAGTTTCAAACAATGTTTGAGCTCTTTTCCGTCATCAATAGACATTTCTTCTTTTATTTTAAACGGTAATAAGAAAAATATGATCCACTAAATCATGTTTGATAGCTTATATTAAGTCATGTCATTCTTTTTTCTAATCGTTATAAAAGCTGAAATCCTACTTATTTTCTTAAGATTGTCAACATATAAATAAATAAAATCGTCATATAATTCTGTACATATGAAAATTGTCGCTGAATTTAAACCTGCATTATTATTATTATTATTATTGATTCGATAATTCAATAGTCACGTTATAATCAACTAAATAGTAGTGTAATAAAAGTTGCTGCCTTTTTTTTATCGAGGTGTTCGCATATGATTTACATTTTTTTACAAGTTCTAAAATATATTACTTCCATATTATATTCCATTATTTTTTGTTTTTTCTTACATATAATAAGTATCCATTCGAGAAAAGAAAATATCTATTGAAGGGATTGCGAATTTCATCTCATATAAATGTTTATATTCATATTATTAGTAGTAGTATCAGATGTGAGTTGCATGCATGTCAAAGAACGTATACAACTACTAAAGATAGAAAACGAGAGATTTCAAGAGCATCTTAATCGAGAAAAATGATAAATTTGTTTTTATCTAAAGTTACACAACTTTAGTTTCTACGTAATAAAGCGTTCATGTTGTTTTTAGAATAAGCACGAAAATAATGAGCTATTGTATCGTGGTACAACCCAAAGTACTTATTGAATTAGATTAAAAATAGAATAGGAAAAAGATTCATGTATAGTTTACCACGTACTTTCTTAATTCAAGAAATTTCATCTGTCTTATTTCTTATGAAGAAGTATTCCCTCGTACGATATACTTCGAATTTGGTATCGTTCAATGATTTTAATTAGTGTCAATTTCAAAACGTACTTGACAATTCTTCATAGAAAAGAAAATTAATTTCATGTTTCTCATTTCAAAACGTTTTTTTTTTCTTGTCACACATCCTATCAAGTATCGAAACTTGATTGTAAGAATTTGACATGCAGCAACTTAGAATTGAGTAAAATCGCGAAATAAGCAACATTTTTAACATTTAATGATTAATCCCTATTGATTCTATCAGGTTCGTTATGTGTATCATCATGAAAGCATTACGTTTTTCCTAAATAAGAATTGAGGAAACTAAATTTACGCATAATACTTCTTTTAGACGCTTAAAAATTCACATCGCTTCGTGTCAATTATGAAACACACCGCAAAAACAAAGGTTCATGTGTGTTAATTTGTATTAGTTCATTTCAATCAATAAACCTGGTTAGAATAGGTATTAGTATCAAGTAATACTAATTTTCATTTCTTGAGCATTAGTTTTATGATAAAACCTTATTTATAGATTATATTTTGCTTAAGAATTTTTTCATTGTTTTAAGTGATGTCATTTAATAGATTATGGACAAAACAATATCAATGTTTTATATGTGATGTAAATATTAATCTTCAATTTCTTTTTCTTTTTACTTTTCCATAATAGTTATTCATCTGTCGAGACGGATTGTAGTCTCTGAGTAGATAACACTATCACTGTAAGCCTATGCTCGACGCAGTTATAAATTGTCGTCATTGTAAGAAATATAGTACGATGAATTCAAAATTTCCGATTAAATGTTTTCTTGTATGACACTAAATAAAAGCATACCGAATATGTAGACAAAATCGATTCAACAATCAACACTTTCCATTTTTCTGAGTATCCAGTTACTAGAATTTCTCTTATACAAGAATACTACGATGGTAACACGAGCAGAATAACAATGTTTCATGTACTTCTCGTTGTTTTTTGTATTGTAGAAGCATAAAAGAATTCTAATTAGAATGTAAAGCTTTGTAGCGTTTTCCATTTGCAACACTTAAGGCGATAGAAAAAGTCTAACTAGTTTTAATCTTTTCTTTTCTGCTTGAATAAAATTCATTATTCTATGCTTTTCTGCATTCTATTTTTACTAAATACCTAGTGCGTGCACTTACATTCTTAACATAAGGTTCTATTACTTAGTCTCTTACCTTCTTCCGCATCATTTCAATCGAAGATGTTAACGTTTTAAGATAGAAATTGAGCGTGACTTGTACTAAGACGCATCCTAACTTTCTGCTCAGTATTTACACCTATACTGTCATCATAGAACATGAATTTATTATTTTTATTATTTTAGATCATAGAACGCATTTGAAGTTTTTCATCCTAATATCTGTATACTACACAGCAACTTTTATTGCTTGTCCTTGAAACAAGACACCAAGGGAAATTAGATTTTGTTTTCTAATTCATACTCAACTTGAAGGAAAGCAGACAATATTGAAAGATAAAATGAACATAGAACACTGTTCGATATAGGAATTTCTGTGCCTATATTGATATTTATTGGTTAATTACATATGACGAATCGATCAAAATTAAGATATGTTCGGCCTAGTCCATTGTGGTGCATCAATTTTAGCGCGACAGACAACTGATCCCAAACTATTTTTCGTTCGAACATTAATCAAAAATTGGCTTTGGCCTATAATAACATTTTTCGGTAATTATTATATTTCTTATTGTTGCATATGTATATGTTTGCATCCAGGCTTACTCCTAACTGTTATATGAGTTCGAAAGGAGTGAGTATCGAAAATTTTCATTCTAGCATATAATTTGAAAAAACAGACGGCGTCTTGTAGGATGCCTGTTAATTCAAAAGGAACAGTATGATCTCTCGGAAGCAGACGTCATTTTGATAGAAAGGAAATCATACCGCTTTTCTTGATTAACATAGGTGTAACTGGTAATATTCTCGCCATAATTGTTCTAACAAAACGTCGTATGATTATGTCGTCAACAAATAATTACTTAGCTGCATTAGCACTTGTTGACATTGCCTATCTTCTATTGACCCTGATACTTAATACATTTCAACATCCTTGTCTTACTGGCACTACATTATCAGCTATACTTCTGACAATATGTCGGCCGATAGCAGATTTTTCGTCAAATACAAGCGTTTGGCTCACAGTTACATTTACCGTTGAACGTTGGGTTGCTGTAACTTATCCCTTACAGAATCGTATCTGGTGTACCGTCAGTCAAGCACGGAAAATTATCATCAGTGTTATGTTAGCTGCATTGATATGTACATCGCCGTCAGCGTTTGAAATGAAACTTGTACGTGTTACTGCAATGAAAAATTCGACCGAAGCAAATGAAACGAAATCATATACAAGTATTATACGTGCTAAACCAACAGTATTGGGAAATAGTTTACTATATCATCAAATTTACTTTAATTTTGTCACGTAAGTACTTTTCGTTTCTTTTCTTTTCGCATCGAAAGAAAATCTTTGCTAAAATTAATTACTAACCATCGACACATCTAGGTTTTAAATTTTCTTCTATGAAGCTCATTTTTTCTCTGCGGAAGTAAATTTTCTGCTGTTAAATATTACTTTATCTTCTTGTTACTAAGATAGAATTCGAACTAGAATGAGAAGTTCGAAACGAAGCTAATTGATCTTCATCCAACATATAGCAGCATTTGCTATTACATATTTGCGTCGTATTTTTGAACTAATATGATGTTCATGTATAAGTACAAAACTTCACTGTATGAACTTTATTCTTCTTTGAATTTTACTTGGTCTTTCATCTAGATTTCAAGATATTTCAATGATCCGATAAAAATAAAAATTATTATGCTTTTAATAAAATTAATAAAAGTGTAAAAAATCTTTTTCATTTTAACTAATCAATAATTACTTCCAAAATCTTCACACCTATGTTTTCAACATTCATAAAGAAGTAATTATATACAATGAAAATATGTTCATGCAATCTCCGTGTAGAATTAAGATGTAAATCACACAAAAGAGTATTTAATTCTATCTGTTTCTGATTATATTTCTTTGCCATCGTTTTACTGAGTAATTCTGTAAACTTCCGCAGAATTCTAGACTGAAATGTTGCAAAAGAGACCGGGGAAGTAGTGGCTGCGATACTACAGCAGTATTTTTGTCAGATTATAATTTATCTCTTGAATAACAAAAACATCAGATTCCTTTTTTTTTGATACAATATGGAAATTTAGATAAAGTAGAGAGAAAAGATTGCACATTCTGTTTCAGCCCCGTAGTCACAAGTTTGATTCTAACGTCAATTTTACCTTAATTACATTAATTTTAGTAAAAATAAAAGTTTATTATTAAATATGAATGCGTCAAGCTTCTATATACAAAAAGAAAATTAGATCAATTGAATTCATTTGATTTGTCTGCTTAGATTTGCTATTGTTTGGATACCATTATTACTATTACTTATTTTTAATACGATTCTAATTATTTATGTTCATCGTTCAAAACAAAACGAACAACGTAACAGTGAAGGCATTAAACTACGTCGACATAATCAAGCAAATCAAGGTGAACAAAGAAAAACAACAATTATGCTAAGTAAGTATTAAAGATGATGTCCGATAGAGTTTCGTTTGTTGGTTTATTGTTTTTTTTTTAATTCACATAAATAAATAAAATTTTAGTTGCTGTTGTTATTGTATTTACTGTTTGTCAAATACCACAAGCAATATCATTAACAGTTCAATCATTTTTTCCTATTCTATCTCAAACTCCAAAGGTTCTTATGTATAATAATTTTGCCAATTGTTTGGTTGCTTTAAATGCTTCAATAAACTTTCTACTATATTGTTGTTTTTCGGATCGATTTCGTTCAACATTCAAGTCAACATTTTCGTTCTTAACAAAGTATTGTACTCCGTACATTACTCACAAATGGAAACTAAAAGCATCCAATAATGATAATTCAATATCTATTGATAATATGTCTATTAACTATCTATATAATCAATCGCATTATCCATCACATGGACCAACTTTAAATAATCGTATGTCAAATATAAGTAATGAATTAAATCAAAAATATTTCAAAACATCTTCAAGTAATACATCACAAAAGCAATCACAACTATCCAATACGAATTCAGACGCTTCGAAATTATCTCTACCAAAACTTGAACTATACAAAAGTGAAAATTTAGATTTGAAGCAAACATTACTTAAACAAAGTAATGAATTGGTATGAACATTATAATTATATATCTTTTGTATTCTATGCAACTAGATATTTTAAATATTCATTTCGTATCACGAACATGACGTAGTTATACAGATCATCATATGAATGATTCTATTTTTCTAGTCGAATACGAAATAGATGTGTTATCTATAAAGTAAACTAAACTCGAAGTAGAATATGATGTCAATGACTCGAAAAAAGAAAGAGAACAATGATATTTTCTAACCGATTGACAACGAGATGTACTTCTCTCTATGATTAACAGTCATATTGTTCATACGTTCTACGATTGGAGTTTAAACTCGTCGATTCACGCTGAGTGTGTCAAAAATCGAACTGATAAGATTCAATCTATTTTGAATCGTTGACAGGAGATGAGATAAGTGACAAAAAAGAAGGAAATAACTATCATTATCCTAGAAATTATTTCACATTTGATTCTAACATAAACTTTCATGCACAATAATAATAATTCTTATTGAGTAATAATCTTTCTTTATTCAACAGAAGAGATAGAGAGAGAGGATCAGTATTAATTTATTCATCTTAGATCATGCAATGTATGCGTACGTGTTAAATCCAATACAAACTATTAGATAAGAGAAATAAATATTTAATCTTTTCATTTAGTATTCTAGTACAACCAAGACAAGTGTCACGAAAGCTACATCATCATTCGTTCGACAATCATCTCGATCAAATAAATCAGCAGTTCGTAATACAACAGTTAAATGTTCGACTGAAAATACAGTACCATTATGTTCATCATCCATGTCTATGGTCAATAAAAAATTTTCGTCAAAAACTCATTCATCATCAATGTTTACATTGAATCGACCTGTGTATGTAGATTGCTCAGTTAAACGAGTAAAAAAAACCCTTAGTAATGGATCGCATAGTGCAAACAAACATATACCATCGAAATTTCATTCAGAACAATCGTTAGATGATAATTACACAGAACAAATTTGGATAAAACGGCGCTTATCCAACAGTAATATGGATGAACATTGTGATTCTCAAAAACCATTACTATGGGAAGACATTATTGATGTCACTGTATAAATGGTTTTTGTTTTATTATTCATTCACACATACAAACAATAAATGAACAACAAACAATAAATCTTATCAAACCCTATTGAAACATATTGACAAGTCATACTATTCTCTTTTCCATTCGATCTAGATTGTTATCATGATTGATTACACAAGTTGAAAGAAGAATTCTCACTTGTCACTTCTGTTACGATTTTTCAAAGAAATCATCTGCTAAAATTATATAGAAGTGCTATCATTATCTTATAATAGGCATATGTATTAGGAAGTTTTTACAATTTTATTGTTTATTTTATGTTTTTGAATACAAATGATGTATTCAACGTTCTAAAGAGAAAACCGTTCAGAAAATAGTACATGATGAAAGTTTGGAAGGTTTACAATTCTATCGGTATACTCAAATGACATTGTCTCAATTGTCTTATGTATTATTTATTCTCATTAAAAATTGAACATAGATAAGTAATTCAAAGTTAATAGATTCGATCGACAACAAGTCTTATCCAAATTCATTTCGTTCAAAAGCACGATTGCAAAATCGAAGAAGATGAAGATTACGAAATTCGACAATTCAGAATCCTCCTCATCGATCATAACACTAAATGAAACATTCGTTTTCAATCAATTCTCTAGCGAAAAAAGACACACGGCGAATTTTGGTGTCTGCATTATTATAGTATTGAAAATTGATTCGCGTCTTCCAAAGTAGAACAGAGGTGATACACAAACACTGATTTTCACAAGGAAATCACCTGAAGTAATACATTCCGGTTAAGCTCATGTCGACTTTACTGAAAAATCTCCAAAGAATTAGAACGTGTAGTTCATTACTATCGGCACTTACAGTTTCGTCATAAATTTGATGCCGAATATCAATGTACACGTTGCCTATTGGTTTTTATAATCAACTCTGAGATATCTTGAGGTTTCCATTTGAAAAAAGTATGTATTCACCGAGGTATCTGATTTTGAAGTAAGAGAAAATTACGACAATGGATGAGTCTCACTAGAAGCTTAACGTTTCGACATAAATAAACATTCCCTTCTATCATTAGAACTCGTGTTATCGTAATTTCCATCTCTAAGAAGTCGGATGCTTGAAACTAATACCTTCCTGGTTAAAACTCTCGCTTAATCACCACCCATCATTAAATTCACCTACGGATTGAAAGTACAATGGTAATATCCCGCCAATCTACACTTTAGTAAATACTCGAAATTGAATAAAAAATTGACTGAATCAGTTATACATTTTTATTTCGGATTCATTCAAACTTTATTAAAGTATTGATCTGGATGACGCACGCTTTCTAATATATGCGATGCAGAATAATTAAATTTCTCTTAAATCTTCTTAAGATAAGTTTAATATTTCGCTGAAGAATCATTTGAAAAAAAAGAGACATTCTTTCATTATATGTGTTCATCATCTGTTGCAGTTTTTTTTTCATTAACAATGGTATTCCCATGAGATAAATCAAGAAATATAAAATGAAGAAAATTCTTGATTGAACATAAATATAACCGTCCTAATGCGTGATAATCAGAGATATTGATCGTTTCTCAGCATGGGTAAAAACAACCCCCTATTCTCATTATCACATATGAGTAACTTGAAAGAAAAATATAAAACATGAACTTTATTGAAGGTCATCATGTTCAATTAGAACGAATTTTCCCCTTCTCTCTCTCTCTCTTCTTCTTCTTCTCTGGTTTGTTCATATTAAAACAGTGATTGGTTGAATAGAGAGAACGGCAAACAGGTGTTGTTGTTGTTGTTTCCTTCTTCATCCTCTCATTTAGATTTGAATCGTATCTAGAAATAGAACAGAATTGATTAGAATATATGCATATTATATCAATGATGTTTTTCTAACATGAATATTAACATTTAACATTGATGGATCAATCGACAACAATTACGAAACTTTTTCGAGCACTTCAATTTCGTAAACATGTTAAAGGTAAATAGAATTTCATTGTTCGATATAGAAATAAAAGCGACTAACTTTGATAATTATTGTTTTCAAGTGATATTGCTATCCTAAGGGAATATTACACAATAGTTTGATGGAAAATGTTCGATGTTGTCTCACTTTAAAATACGATAATGGATACTTTTCATATAATACACCGATGAGATTCAATACATAACTATGTAATTTTATTCGTTTTTCATCCCCCGAAGCATATCCTGCTGTGAGCATAAAACAATAGATTCAATATATCTGATGCTTATTCATTCATATAGAATAAGAAATGTGAACGAATTACAACGTTCTTAGTGTGAGTTGAAATGTTTTGATAATCATTAAGAAAAAAGTGTTTTCTTTATTAATGTTATTTTAATTCACAATGAAAATCCCGTGTAATTACATATGCACTTTTGTAAACATTAGACATCTGTTTCAAAGAAAACGCGTGAATGCGGAAATAAAGAAAAGGAAAATTTAAATATAAAAGAAAGTGAACGAGACGATATTTAAACAGTTTTTCAAGAGGATACTTTAATTCGGAAATGATTGAACTCAGCAGTCAGTCATCCATTAATGTCAATCGTTTGATCTTGAATAGTCTTTTTTTCTCGTGTCTTTTTATCTAGAACTTACAAGCGCATGTAAACGGATCAATAAAGATGCTTGTTATGAATTCGTAACTTATCGACATGCAATACCATCTGAAACATTAACAACACAAAAGAAATCAACGAAATTTAATAAACTAGTACGATTTTATGAATGAAAAGTCATTAGATTATGTTTTGTTTTCCTAGCGTTCGAAAATTTATAATTATAAACAACGAAGCAAAAGTTCGTGTCGTTTATCGACTCGTGTACGACCCAAAATCGAATGTTCCACAACATCATCATCAACAACAACGATTCATAATAATGAACAATCCTTCGACTATTTAGCACATGCAACATCAACATCACCCGCTAATTTATCCATGATTGTAAAACAATCATATAAACCATTGCATGCTAAATCAACACAATTTAATAAGAACACAATTGCCGTAACGAAAGGTATATTGCCACTTAATTCCTATTTGAACAATTCTTACGATTGTTTGATTAAGAAATTTCCCTTTTCTTCATACAATTGAACTACCACTGTTTAATTGCTTTCGTTTTCATTTTGACACCTATGCTTCCGTCTGATTTTTTTTTAAACCAAGAAAACAGTACGATGTAGCAATCATCGTTTAGGTCAATATTGTTTTTTCTCTTATAAATCTTTGTATATATAGACGACAGGTAGAAAAGACTAAGCCGATAATCAAAGACAGTTAGACATATAAGCGTTATATTGATTTTATCCACCTTGACTATATAATTGGAAGCAAATAGAATATTATGTGCGTAGATATTTACAATATTATTTGATTGCATAGTCCATGTCTAGACACTTGTTAGATATTTTCGAGAAAACATCAATGTGATATATTAAAGGTATTAATTTTAATAGATTGGTGATATCTAAAACAATTATGTCATTGTATGACTCGTACAAAGTTATGAGATTTTTTAATAGTTGATAAAGTCTTATTTCGAGATCGTGTGATTCGATGTTCATTTATTTTCGGAACCGTTCGATAATGAAACATCATAGGACATATTCGAAGAGGTGATATTGAAAATATCACCATTTTTTTTTATTCTCTCTATCTGATTGTGTAATTATCAAACAGCACCTCTGCCTTATATTTCGATACGAAAATAAAAATAGAAATCTCTCACATGTCATATTCTCTGTATGAAACAGATTTATATCACCAGAAATATTCCCATCATAACAGTATTCGATTCAAATAACTATAGACGTGTCGTCAAACAATGGGATGATCAAGAATTTATGACACTTCGAGTTTATAACAAGAGTTTGTCTTTTTCCAATATTGATGTGGCTGTGGTGATTATATTCCAGGTAATATCTAGACTAGTTTTGTTTTCTTCATATCAAGTCTTTTATTTCATGCATAATCATGACATCTAATGTTAACGACTGTAATAATTATGTTTTTCTCTATTAATTATTTTGTCCTACTTCTAGACAATAAACTGAATATAATCAACATGTATGTTGACCTTTTTTTTATGTTTTAGGTGCACCTGTCAAAGCTCTGTATTCAATATCGAATTGGGTATTCATTGAAATACTTGAAACTGGTCTAGCAGGTTTTGTTCCGTCATATTGTCTACGTTTATCGGATACATCATTAGAAGCTTCATCACAAAATAATTTAAGTTTATTAAATGTAAGCATCTATGATAAACCTTCTCATACGATTATAAATACATCAACACCACCGGAATCCGGTCGATTTATTTCATCTATTGGACCATGCCAATTTAATTTTGAACAACCATCATTAATCTATTCACGTATAAACAAATCAGAAAATTATGCACGTCAAAATAAAGATCAATCGAATTTATCCCGACAAATATCCAACATATCTCTTTATGCCTATGATCATGATGCATATGGAACACTTAATTTAACACCATGTAAAAATTTATCGTTTAGTGTCTTAGATAGTGAACCGATTCCATATCATACAAATAATCGTTTACGTGTTATGACAAATTATCAACGACAATTCGTTGGTGATATCAGTGTGCTTGAATCAGAAGTTGTTACACTTGTTCATACAACTCAATTAGATAATGATTGGCGTTTCATTCGACGCGGTGATGGACGTCAAGGTTACATACCAAAACATATTGTTGTACCTGATAGAAATTTTAATTGACAAAACAAGATTTTGTGTTGTATATTTTGTGTTGTGTATATGTGAGATTTTATTTCTCGAAAAAAAAGCATTGAAAAAAAAACGAATAAACTTCTTTTTTGTTTTCTTATAAACAGATTCAATATGAAAACAGATGGAATAGAAAGAAACAAAAAACAGAAAGAAATCATTGATTCCTATGTTGTTGATGAACGTCCAAGCAATTCATCACTAACATCAACAATATGTATAGCATATTGATTGAATGTTGATGGATTTGTTTTGCTAGATTTTAACTTTAACATTTCTTCACGAAGTTTAGCCAATAAAGCATGATTGGGCTCGTTCTTCTTGGCACATCGTACTATATCAGCTAGTTCATCATCGACACGAACACGTTTATATGTGTCAGCATTTTTTTCATATAATCGGATTAACGAACCATATGTATGTAGATGTGGATGAAGTTTTTTTAATAATTTTTGTGCAGCTAAAATTAAAAGCACTTTTCATAAATAACGACAACAGTTATGTTTATAAATCAAGCTAATGATTTGTTTCTTTGAATTAATACAAATAGCTTCACCCATCCATTAAAACATCAACTCGTTTACATGCTGACAACAGAATCTATTCGCGTGTTCGACATCATCATATTTTCGATTATGTTTACGTTTGATGATGTGAAACTCTGATCGTTGAAATAAAACTTCTACAAACATATAAACATGTTCGAATATTGAAAGAGTAAAAGTTTCAACAAAAATGAACAAAGATAGGTCTCAATAGATTTGTTCCAGATATTGATGACATCGGGAATGATTGACTTTCTTTTACGTTCGAATTCGTAATACAATCAAGAATATGATGCAAAAAAATTGTAAGCCGATATACTTTGTGTGTGAAAAGTTCTCGTCTCATAACAAATTTATAGAAACGACCATTACTCTTTATAGCATAAATTCTGCTAGTGAAATCAACTCATCTATATATATATATGATAACTCTGCTTTACATTTTCAAGGGGAGCATTATAAATTATTTAGCAGCAATCAGATGAGAAAAAATATATATAGTATGCTTATTTCATGTAGAAACATTATTGATAAATAAATCTTTAATGCAAAGTAAAAGAGAAAAGTGGGAACCTTCTCAACGAAGAACTTCAATTAAAATATAAGTGTTACATATTTAGCTTTCTCTTCTCTCCAACTAACATTGATAGGCCCGAAAGAAGCTGTGATGAATTGATAAGACGATGATTACATCAACCGTAAAGAACATTAATACGATTTGGAATAAATGTTTTATCGGTAGACCAATGGAGAATAGCTGTGTTTGAAGTTGTTATTATTTTGATTGCAGGGATTGATTCTCTAAATTGTTGTTATCAGCGTTTCAGAGATCGAATGGTTGTGTCTCTAGTTTCAAAATTTGTTATCTCAAATATTAGATCTATCGGAAAAGGATAATTCTACAATTTTTTCTATAAGTAAATATTTTGTATTTTTCATCGCTCTGAAATGTCGAGCTGTTTATTATTCGGCCGTTGTAGAGTAGATTGTGAAATGATATAATATGACTGGATTCTTAATAATTTATGTCTTACTCTAACAAGTTATGTCGAAGAACCGAATTTAAATTCCACAAAATCTCAAATTTCAATAACAATAAAGAACACATCTAAATGTGCCATTAGAGAGATCGGTTTCTTTTAGTATTATGATTGAGACGAATTTTCTTTTTGAATATTTTTTCTAGAAAACTCTTCACTCAACTCGAATGACTTTTTTCTTGTTCATGGATACTCCTTGAGATTAAAAATAATGACTAGTCTAATTGTTTTTAATAATGTAAATACCTAAATTTTTAGCATGAGCTTTGTCTTTTGCTTGTGCTTCTTCTCGATGTTCATTTCCAATTTCTAATGTTATATGTGTAAACATTGGCTTTTTAGTCATGGTTTCTTTAATATCGGCTTCACTACGTGTTAACACATTGTATGTTAAACTTTTTTCAAGCATTTGATACGGTGTTGGTTTTCCAAGTGTAACACAAACATCATAAATATTAGCATCTGCTATACTATATTCATCAAGTAATGTACTATTCACTTGTTCTGGTTCATTGGAATCAGTATTATTCATATTGTTATTAGTATTATTCATAATATTATTATTATTATTAATATTATTATTATTATTAGTAGTAGTAGTAGTAGTACTATTGTTGTTATTGTTGTTGCTATTATGGTTTTGATTTTGATTTACACTTGAAGATGATTCCTCATCATCAATACAACCTTCTTCATCCATCGATTTATCATCTAAAAGTGATTCTCTATAAGTAATTTGTTGTTGCTGGTGTTGTTGCTGTTGTTGTTCTTGTAACTTTTTATATTGTGGCAAAAGAATAAGAAGTGATTCTTCTGTTGCATTTAATTTTGCTGTACGTTTATTTCGACCGATACCTGTACCATAAACAATATCACCAACAAGTACACGACAACCGAATGGTGAATTCGATACATCTGTTGTAAACCAATCGTAACGAACAGATGCTTTTAATCGTTTAAGTGCATATTCTTGTAATAGTGCAATTGGACTTTTACTTGGATATAGATCAATTGTGACTTTTTTATTATTTAAATTTGATGATTCAGATGCTGATTTAGTTAATGTTTTAACAGGTGGTTGTGTTGGTTTCAATGTAGCTGATACGACAACAGATTGATCATTCGATGACAGTGGTTGTAATTCAATAATTTGTGTATCTGCTGGTGTGTTCATTTCGCGACGTTTCATTTGTGCTTGACGAATATATTTCCATTTATCACCAAGTGACGGAAAAAATTTAAATTCACGTTGTTCAAATGCAAATCGACGCTGACAATACGAACGTAGTTCATCTGATTTTAATGTACTATAGCGAAGTGTATCATCTAATGTTGAATTCGTTAAAATTTGTAATGATACAGGTAATTGTTGTGGTTTTGTCGGACGTGTTGTTGTCGTTTCGATCGGGCAATGATTAACTGGTTCAGATACGTTTTGTGTCGATGAAGTCGACGGTAAAGATTCTTCAACATTGATCACTGTTGAAGAACGAGGGGAAGATATTTCACCTTCTTCGACATCATCTTCGCTGCGTTTACGTTTTCTACTTGATATTAAATTTGAGCTTTCTGTTTGTTCGTCTCGTTTATTAAATGGACATTTGGATTCGTCTGTGGTGGATTTTGAGTCTTCGTTTTCATCTTGTTCTTGTTCTTGTTGTAAACGTTTCATATACAAACATGGTATAGATGCGACAGGTATTAAATGATGACGAACACTAACAGAACCAAGAAAGTATGGACGTGACAATGTCACAACACGTGTTTGTTTATGAAAATATAATGGAAAACCACTCGTATGAAATACTTCACACCATCCATCGGGTAAACAATGTTTATGTTTATCTTGCCAGTAACCTTTCACTGTCCAACGATGATAGATTTTTGGTTGTCCTGATGATTGTTGAGTTTGAGACGTATCCGTGGGTTTATCCATCACGGTTTCGTCCATTGAATCTTCTAAGTCATCGCCTTCCATTCTACAAGAAGAAAAGAAAAACATTAGAAACTAGATCGGATGATGGTTCTAGAGGTGTTCATATTTATTATCAATAAAAAGTAAACTGCAATGATAACGCCTGAAAAAAAAACGATTATTTTTTGCAATTGCCACAATCCCCAGTACAGGCATTTGTTGCTTTAGCTGCACATTCTGGATTCTCCATTGCTTTCTGCTGTTTCTTTTCCCATTCATCGGGTGTATAAGTCTTTTGTGTAAATGCATGAATCTTTGTCATTTCATCTTTTAATAAATCATTTACTAATCTATAAAATATAGAAGCATTTTTAAGTAAGAAAAGGAGAAAATGCATGATTTTTCATTTGCATACCGTTGTCTTGCAAGTAAACCTTTACCATCGAATTTCTTTGAAACGATGACTGCATCAAATTTTAAGCCGCAACCACTTGAAAAGTCTTCAACCGTCTAAAACAAGAAGACACAACTGTATACATTCGAGAAAATTCGTCAATTTCTGATGAGGAGAAATAACACACAGTTCTAGAACATGGAACACAGGCTAATGTACGATGGAAAATGTAAAGTAGCGTAACTGTCTTTTAGAAGAAGAAAAAAAGAAGTTCATCTCATACATCTTCAACATGTCTTTTTTCATGCAAACTATCCTCTTTTCAATATCACTAATCCTCCTTAATGTACGCATAAGTGAGATTTTTCAGAGACTAACAAGAAAAACACGTGTAAACAAAATTCATCGTTAAATTGTATGCATGGCTCGAGTATTTAGTGAACACTAAATCACCTACTATGTTTCAATACTTCCTAGACTAGATTTTCGTTATTGTAGAATGTTTGAATTGAATTTTATGGTTATAGATCGGAAGATTTATTGAAAGAGTTTTCAAAAGGTTCATTCTTCTACGATGGTTCTATGATATTCTTTTGTGAACGAACGATTTCATTTTGATTTAACTTTTGACCATGAGTCTATCTCGATAGAGGAGACTAGCAAAGAATGATCAAACAATGTGAATATTGTCTACAAGAGCTACTCGAAATGAGATTCACTTTCAAAATTTAATATTATGCATGATGAAATATGACAGTTTTTTCAATATCGATGGAATTTTGAAGTATGCAACTGTTCACATTGATGTCCTATTTTTTTTCTATACGTACGATTTACTTGTTGCTTACCAAATGGACTGGTTCTAATTCGACTTGTAATTTCTTTTCAATCGTATCTTTATTAATCTCCATTATATCTGAAATATGTAAACTACGATTTATTCTAAAACATATTTCTTTGTATTTCCTAGTCTAGAAAAAAAAAGCAATAGTAGAGACAAAAAAAATGAATCGACTCATGTTAATCTTTTCCACAAGATTTTTTAAGGAACATTCAGATTAATAACTACGACAGAATATATGCTGAAGTATTGCGTTATTAATACGTCATCTACATCCTTTTTTAACACGTGTAAAGAGAAGAACAATGAGTCGAATGAAAAATCGAGCATTTTTTTAAAAATCTCCTATGATAAAATTTTCTTATAAACGAATCACGCCAGAAATTCGTTTATAAAAATTTTACCATAATTTGCCTTCGGTGTCTTTTTCTGGTACTTCAATGATTCGTGGTTTGTCGACGATCTGAGCTGTACGATCACCTTTTTCTACTACACCAATAATCCATGCCTGATAACCTTCTTGAGCTTGAATATCTTTACAATAAGCAGCTGCTTGTTCATGTGGCAGAACGACAAGTAAACCGCCTGATGTTTCAGCACTTTTACCTTGTAATAAACCAAATGCATTATTACATGTTTTACTTATTGTAGCCATGTTAGCAATTATCGGTAAATTATGTATAACAAATGATACTTCATTTTTTTGATATTTAGCTAAATTTTCAGCATGGCCTAATAGACCGAAACCAGTAACATCTGTGCATGCATGAGCATTATATTTATGCATCAATATTCCACCTGAAATATAAAATGTAGTTCAGTTATCATTCGTAATTGATATCTACATTTTGCATTTGTAATTTTTATTTGAAAACGAAATCTTCAGTTTTATTCTCGACAATCTAATTCTTGTGACATGACGTTGTAGTTTCGATAACATAAGGAGAAATTTTCGATATTGAATACATTGATCAATCATTAATATTGGCTACAAGCTACAATCGATTACTGTAAATTTTTTTCTAGCTGATTTCTTGGTGTAATCTAATATTTCTTAAATATTTTCACTATCACTGTCAGGTAAGGTAAGCATAGTCTCTATGATAAACACTTAAAGGTCTTCGTTATACAAATACATCTAATTACAGTAGATTACGATGAGTCTATCGAGTCAAAGAATTTTCAGGTAGACATTGTATGTGTGATGAAATGAAGCTATTTCAATCTTGATTCATTAATAAGAAAATGATAGCTACTATATTTCAATAATTAAAAAAAATCTTTTGTAGAAACACTCATCGACATCGAAGTAGTATTGCTCTAGATTAAGTTTAACTTAATTCTTGTCACTAAACTATTTGCTGTCGAAATAAACAATATTGTCATGCCATTGATTTTTGATTTTTCTTTTATTACACGATGAGTTGGTTTTATTATTTTGCATTATTGATGATTGCATGTCACATATGTAATGTTTTCATGTTAGAAAATGAAATGGTTGTTTCCGCGTCATCTACTTTAACGCATTGTTTGTAAAGTAAATGGATCTGAAAACGATCGTCTATGTTTAAATAAATTCGTAACTCATCGAATCAAGAGATTTTGATAACTTTAACTTTATTATGAAAATTTTGAATGCGTTTCGTAAGAGTTGACTTCATTTTTTTCATTTCATTTGACATACAGAATTTTAAAACAATGAAAAAAATTCATCATGTAACAAGTGCTATTCTTTAAGAAGCTCTTCTGATTCTTAATTAAATGAAAGTACTTGAGAATATCTTCGTTGAAAATTATATTTCAATGAATGACAACATCGATATGGGTTTACTTCAATTAAGTGGTGGCTTTTCTCACGACCTTCATTATTTTTACGGTTTCGATAGAACTGATGCTGAATACAACCAAGTCTTCTCTGGGACAAAAATGATTTCATCACTTAGCACTTCTCTTAGTTCCAAAAGACACGAGTCTAAGTTTTACTATTCCGACCGTCGATATTCTTACACTGTATTCTAGTTGTTATGTTTTGAAAAATACGTATTTACAGAAGAAAAATTCATAGAAAATGTGAAATGCAACTATCGATAGGAGTCTAGCAACTACATACCAATTTTATTTAGTCTCGCCATTGAATTCATAGCACGTTGATATGCTTTTCGAACATCATCTTCAGTGACGACTGATTTTATACGATTCCATCGATCAGGATTTTCAATCCATTGATGAGCATTAACGGCCACCTTCAAATGAGTACAAAAGAAAACGTTTCCATTCGTGTGGCAGTTCAAAACCGAGAAGAAAACATACTTGTGTGCCCAATGGTTTCGTTAATATTAATACATCACCAATAACAGCATTCTCTGGAATGATTATTTCACTTTTTATACATATAGACGTAGCAACACCGCCAACAATCAACCATGGATTAACAACAGTCTGACCACCTTGAACACTTGTACCAGCTTCTTCAGCACAATCCTATTCGATAAATACAAGATTGATCGATACAAAAACAAACCACTCCTATCTTCGATATCCTTTACTTTAAACCCTTCGAGAATCAACGGCATAATTGTATCACGTTCTTTTTCAGTCATTTTATTACTTGTACTTAATAACATCAACATATTATCAATTTCAATAGCACCCATTGCATAAATATCACTTAATACATTGGCACATGCAATTTTTCCCTGACAAATATAAAATCATTGTAGAATACATAAACTAGTCTATTAGATATCTACCATCACATATGGATCATCGACAAGTGGATAGAAGAAATCTGTTGATTGTACTAAAAACAGACTACCGTGGCGTAAGGGAAGGACACATGAATCGAGGCCAATACCTATGAAAAATTATGTTTAGTCTTGTACAATTATAATCTGAATCGAACA
Source organism: Rotaria macrura (assembly GCA_900239685.1). NCBI lineage: Eukaryota > Metazoa > Rotifera > Eurotatoria > Philodinida > Philodinidae > Rotaria > Rotaria macrura. Next base: position 83,734 of record OENT01000271.1, on the reverse strand, counting down.
AACCAATCACAGGCGACGTTTTACACTCTGGCGTGAGTGCCGATTGATTTGACCCATCATCACCGTAACTTTTCTTAGTATCATTTGGTTGAAATCCCTCGAGCAGACGGTGAAGCACATCTCGAGGGACTTTACATCCTCATCCTTTGAGATCGGATAATTTCGTTAGACGAAAATCAGCCGACAAGTTATAATCGACGGGATCGAAAGGTTTTCTTTGCATACTCAATCTAGAAGTTCGAAAATGAAATGAAGAACATTTAAACTGTACATATAAAATAAAATGAGAAAAAACAAAGAGAACATGAGCGACTGATCTTTATCATTAACACGAAAAAACGAAGTTATGCATTACAATACAATAGTAGAACGAGGTATGTTCAAAAGAAAAGCTGTCGTGCATCTGCTGGACTTTGTTCTAAAAAAGATATGATAATAATAGAAATATTATTTATTTTGAAATGATTTTTTCGAACTAACCTAATGGACAATATGGACATTTGAGTTTATTCTGTATGGATAGTTTATTAAGTGCATCTTTAGAAATAACATGACCACAAACAAGTTTCATTGGTGGATTTTGATCTGTTGTTTGTTGTCGAAGAATTGGACAAGCAAATACACTGTGATATCGATGTTCTTGACCAACATCGACTTCTATTGGTAATTCATCTTTTGATAATATATGGCACACTTGAGTATTTTGCATGGCGTTAACTATGCTGAAATTAAACAAAACAAAAATTCACATGTTTGTTTATCGTATATTGGAAGAAATCGATGGATTTATATTATAAGTTCGAGCTACTCAAAATTACTCTTAGAACTGATATTCAAGAGACTAGCCGATATGCTTAATGTTTTAGGAGTTTGTATTGAAGATTGTACTCTATTCAGATCGATCGTTAATTCGATTTCATAGTCAAAAACAAATATCATCAAGTTTAGTGGAAAAGTTTTGAAAACTTTCTGTCAAATTCTATTAATGTTAGATTGAGAAGGATTGTCATTAGATCAGGAAAAAAACACCAAATATCGATATTTGATCAGTAAGACACTAGAAAAATAAAAAGCCGAGTATCTCTTCTGAGGGACACACTCGAATAAGTTCAATAAAATCCACTAAAAGAGCTTCTATACAAAGACCGACATTTTTCTGAACTAATATGACCTTGATCATCATAAAAAGACGAAAGTATAATTTAAAAGTAATTCTTAAATACCATAGTACATAAGTTTCACTATTGTATTCGGATATTTTTTTATTCCTATCGGTAGTGGGTAGCTTTGAGTCCTTTTAGTTTCAAACCATTCTACTAGCGTAGTATATTATCATAAAGAAGATATTCGTTATATGGGATATTAATCCTCATGAAAAAGTCGATACAACAGAATTTTCGCTTATAAATAGTTGATACTTCTGGATATAAAGTACGTCGAAGAAGAACTGGATTTTATGTGTTAAATGTTACTCATTTTTGTCAGCATCCATTTTGGCTGGAGATTTCAAAGCGACTTGAGGTTCATTCAAACTGCTTAAGGGCCAAATTTCAAATCAAATACTTTTCTTTAAGGTAGTTACAAGATTCAATATTTCTGTTAAAGGACGTTATGTAATTCTGAAAGAAAAACAAGGCAATTTTGTTTTGGCTATTAGTTGTCTTATTCAATCGATTTATTCAGAATGATGATTCTCATCTTTTCCCACAAGAGACAGTCATTCATAAGAGTACTAATCAATGGCTAATATGTTCAGCAAAACATCCGTTGACTTTGTATACGAATGATATTTTTTTCTTCGCTAAGCGTACTTTTTGAATAGCGATGAAAGTTTCAGTCACCAAGGAGGTTCTATTGGTGGCATGATAAAAATTTTTTGTTTTAATCCGATTGTATTCACGGAATCTGTATTTTAATTCGTATACAAAAGAAATGAGTGAAGTGATCATGGGTTTGGATTTGAGCGAACATCTGTTGACTTTTGATTGGCAGACTATATGTCCTTACATCACGATATAGCGATAAATTATATCAATACCTTTACCCCCCTAGACTAATATCCTTATATATATACTATAAAATCATGGCCAAATATTCTCGAATTTTATTTTATAACATGATCCCTGAACTGCTTTGTGTGAAACGTTCAAGTTCAATAGGATTCATACATTTCTCTGTGTTTAAGAGTGTGAAAATTTTCGGTGTTTACTTTCCGAAGTAATATTAGTCATCTAGAAAAATCTTCTTTATACTCTTAGAACTCATTCTTCTTTGGCAAATCCGTTTCTCTAATTACACATTATTATCATTTGTTATTAAAGATTTTGTTCACAATAATCATGTTCTCAATAAGATCAAACAGTTTCTCTTTTTTTTTAATTAAAAATATACTTAGGCAGACCTCATTAGTGCAGGCAAGGCTTGAAAACCAATTTTCATAACAACATACAGTGGACTATCTTGTGATAGTCCAACTTGTTGAAACGCTTGTTGCATAAATAATTCTGATAGTTGTAACCAAAGATGTGGTTCAAGTAAATATTTATACGGTGATTTATTTAAATCTCGTTGAGCAAATATCAATGCACCCATTAATTCATTAACAGCTTGTTCACATCGACCATTCGAAATAGAGTATTGTCGTAAATTTGCCATATAAATTTTAGCTTCATCAAAATTTCCCATTTGTAATAATTGAATAAAGCGCATTTTATGTAAATGAAATTCTAATAGACTTCTCGTTTTATTCAATTCAGCTTTCTTTCGTTGACACCAATCAAGTGCAGGTAGAAGATTTTTTTCACGCAAATTCTCTAATACCGTATTGATTTCTTCTAAAAAATTTTTTTCAACATTAAACAAATCATCATCTTTTAAATTCGTCTCTTCAATTAATTGTTGTGCTATTGACATACGTCCTTGTCTATATAAATCTTCGCATATAATCATATAGATTAATTTCAATTTTTCCGGTTTATCAAATAATTCAAATATTGGAACATTACCAAAATCTGATTGAAAACATTTATCGATTGTTTTACCGATTTTAGATATTGAACCATGTAAATCTTTATGTTTATCACTATATTGTTTAGCAAACGGTCTAATCGTATTACGAATATTGTTTGGCATCATTTGATCATCGGTGGAATTCGATATCATTATTTGAAGTTGTTCAATAACATTGTCAATATTACTTTCAATGTTATTATAATATTCTTGAACTGATTCAATAGCTTTATCCACGTCTTTTTCAACAATACTCAACATATTGTTTGCCGTAGACATCTTCTCAAAGCAATCCAGAAAATGCCCGCTTTTTGTTTCAAAACACAGATGACGATGACAGGACTAAAATTAAAGTATGCGCATATCATGTATACATACATGGATAAATAGTTTAAGCAGCCAATCGAACAACGATCAATAAGAGACATCTATACCTAGGAATTTCATAGTAGAATTAGCCGAAATTTCGTAAAAAATTTGTTATTAAGTAAATTAATATTGTTTCTATATAAACCGAAGATATATTTCAAGTACTAGAATTATTTCTTTGTCTAAGCGGGATACGTGATTCATTGTCGATGCATAAAGAACAAAGAGCACCAACAACGTTAATTGATAATGATAGTTCTTTCCTAACACCTTTATGTAAGTTGTGTTGCGTATTGTTCTGGTATCAAAGGAAAATTGATTTCGAATGAACAAGTATTGTCATTGAAATTAGTTTCTATAACATATTCACTGTGAGATCAGTTATATCAGATGCACAAAGGGCTTAATTTATTTATAAATTAAATCAGTATCGATAATTTAAATTGAGGCTCTTCTTAAGATTGACGAACACTAATGAGTAGCACATATCAAACAGTATAGTTCTTATTGATTTGTTGTTAGATTTCTACACTGCTCGATAAATAATATTCGACTTGGGCACTTTGATTCGTCAGTGGAATGTATACTCTCTGATATCCCAAGTCAATCGGACTTATTGATGGCACAAGGTCTTTCAAGTTGAAGATATGTTCTCCTTGAAATTGATGAATTTATGTTTTCTCAAACAAAAAAAACGACTGATCATTTCTTTTCATAATCAATCTTTAACTTTCAATAGAATCTATCTTATGAAAATCATAGTATTTCAGATTTCATTTCAATCAAATGGCCAAACACAACAATACATCGCATCATGTTAATGATGAAAATAATGATAGTTACAATGATTTACTTTCTTCAGTTACGCCTATTGTCAGTCAACTAGATTCAGGTTATTTAACATTAACATCTCCATGTACAACATCACCGTCTCGTTTATCACCGTCAAGTGTTATTCTTAATCAAATCGAATCTCCACAATCCGAACATGAAGTACAATCTCCGATGAATGCTGCGATAAAAAAATTTGTATCGAAACTTGACTATGAACATTACATATCAACAAGAAAACATTTCGATATATTAACACAACTATATCATCGTAATGCATATCATATAATTGATAGAATTTTTCAAAATTTATCCACAAATGATTTACAATCATGTTCAAGTGTATGTCGAAAATGGTACTCAATATTAAAAGATAATCAGCGACGTAAACAAACAAAAAACGTTAAACGTAATTTATTTCCATGTTTTAATAAAACTTCAATTAAGAAATTTGTCGATAAAAATAAACCAATGCAAACCGTAACAAATCTACTTGATATTAAATCAACAACACCTTGTATTATTGAAAAAACAACAGATGAAAACAATCTTCCATTAACACCATCACAAAATGTATCAACATCATCACCTGACAGCAATATTCATCTGGCAGCAAGTACAATGACGTTTCGTTATGGTTATTTGAAATATTTACATGGACCAACAGTTACTAAACGTTGTCCTATTTGTGCTTATATTTCAATTGTTGATGTTAACGATCAGCATGGGTAAGTTTGTCATAATATTTATGGATGTAACATTGAGAAGAAAAAACACACATGTGATCTTATTATTTACTACACAATTGAATAATATAGAGAAAATTTGGCTTCTAGATATAGGATATTAAACTTGATTGTGTCTGATCGATGACCATGAGATATTTAGTTCGTTGGTGAAGATGAAAACGATTGATTCTATATTTGTATAAGCTATGTGAGGAGAGATTTAATAGTTGAAAAAATTGAATCAATCGATGGACATGATGAAAGATGTGTCTTAGAGTTTCAATACTACATGCGTATATCATTTTTACGTTTAAACCATAGAAAGATATGAATAATTATAAAAATCTTGAACCAAGTTTCCTCATGAGAAGAAATTCGTAAAGATAGAAATACTATTCTATGAATAGAGAATACAAGATTTGAAAATTTCATATATCAATACATGGTTGTTCAAAGCTTCTTAGTTTCACAATCATCTAGAAGAAAATTACTCGGTGTCTAACATCTGTTTTCATATTTTACATTGTAATCCTGTAGAGAAGTTTCATAAACAACTTTTGAATGTTTCATTTATATTTTAGTATATGTACGAATCCATTATGTCGAAATAGTTTTTGTCAATGTTGTTCTGGTCCTTATCATCCATCAAGTCCATGTAAAACAACAACTGGCCCAATAAAATCTCCATGGCGCCAACGACATAATGCATCTCCTATATATTCAAACAAAACACGAAATAATTTACGACGACTATTGATATAATGATGATGATGATGAGTTTATTTAGATATTTATTTATTTATTAATTTCGTAAAAATAATTTGATTTTTTTCTTCTTTCATTCTCGAGTTCCTTTCTTTTTGTTGTGTCATGTGCAATACTGGTCATGTTTTAGCTTCTTTGTCTTCTCGTGCCGTTTCTTTTATTTTCGCTATCTCGATATAGAAAACTCTTGCCAAATATCTTTTTCCTTGGTTGAATATATGTATATAAACTGTATGACTATTATTTATCAAATTGTGAACCTGTGCAATAAAACGATGTCGTATGTGTGTGTGTTGTTGTCTCAATAGATCTCTTTGTTGTTGTTGTTCTTTTCCCCCTTTCTTTTATATTATATATATGGTATGTAGAAAAAAGAAAAACATCCTTGGTTGCCAATAAAAACAAAAGCGTACATTTAAAAAACAAATTTTATTTAAATTAAGCAATAGGTGCATTTTGATATTGTTGTATTAGCCAGCGATTGTGTGCTTGAACGAGTTCTAATGCTTGACGTTTTATTTGTTCGTATTGTCCTTGAACATTTTGAGACGCAAGAGCGTCATCGAGAGCAAAACATGCTTGAGAAACAGTTTGTAATTTTTTTTCGAGATTAACAAGCTAAAAGAACGCAAATGAAATAAGATCAATAAGTTACGATTGCTACGGTTTAAAGACTTCTATAATATGAAATTTATTATTTAGAAGTTAATTGTCATCGTTCGTAGGAGACCGTTGAACTTCATTTGGATTTATGGACAACAGTGTAGAGATTACTTTAGTCTTGTGTCTACAGCTTTATGTAGTACAAAAATGGTATGTATAACAGATGAAAAAGTTGTGACAAAACTTTAAGCCCATATGAAATGTAGTAGGATGAATGATATATTTAGAATCCATACAGAAAACTGATGATGGAAAATTTCTGAATTATAGATTCTTTCTATAATGTGATCTTGACGCAAAAGTAAAATTTCAAGCTCAAATTAACCGAAGACATCGAGCACGAAAATGTAGAGGATAAAGGTATCGAAAGGAAAATACCGTTGGTATAGTATACAGCCCATAGATCAATGTCACGTGCTAGTAGAAATTCATTTCGTCTGTTAGTAGATTTTTGTTAGAGTGAATGAGTGCGAATGTTTGTAACATTTCGGTACTAAGAGGATCTACATCGACCTGTACGAAACTTGTTTTCTCACTATTTCCTGTCTTTTGTCTTCTTCGTACAATCTGAACGTTCTAGATTTTCCTTATCGATATTTGCCACCAAACTCTTCAAGTTTTCTCTTTCAAAAATTTCAACAATGTTTAAGATATGTCAATATAAAATTTCCTTAAACACAGACTAGAATATTCTAATGATTTTAACTTCAAATTTTAGAATTTCAAGTTCTTACGCATGAGCCTGAAATCATCAGATATATTCTCATCCCATTTAGACTAGTATGTATGGAAATTTTCATATTGAAATACGATTATTTGATTTCATAGTAAACGTCGTGTTTCATTCAATTTAAAATAGTTCAAATTCAAGACAAGAAATCTTCAAATCCTATCGAAGCTAATCTTATGCATAAAGAATCACTTTACGTATGATTGATGATTCGATACGATTTTTCTCAACAATTCTTCATGTTAATTTCAAATTCATTCGTTGGTTCGATTAATTCATACGAATACCTAAGATAAGAGAAGAGTTTTGTTGTGACTACTCGAAATTTACACAAACGAGCGAGTCAAGGCATAACAATATGTGAACATTGAACCGCTGAATCATTTTATGGTTAAGGTAAAGTTGTAAGTCAGTCAAAATAGGGTTTAACTCAGAATTATTCAGCGTTTCATCTTACTACACACAGTTAATAAATGAAACTTTATCAGAGCAATTTATCATATTACTTGTTGATGTGTTTCATTATCTCGCAGTTGTGTTTGCGCAGCTTCGAATTGTGATTGTAAAGTTTGAATTTCGAATTTAGTAACTTGTCTTTGTTTACCCATATTACTTTTATCAGCGGCTAATTGTAATTTTCGTTTTTCAGCTTTTCGTTTTAATCCTTCTAAATCAGTGAATTTCTCTAAATCTTCTTGCATTTTAGTATATTGTTTTTTCAAATCTTGAAGTTCGTCGGTTAATTTTTGATCGAGATTTTCAACTTTAGCATAATCTTGTTTAACTTTACGATGTTGCTCAGCGAGAATAGCTAATGTATCATTAGATTTTTTCTTTTCAGCTTCATGTTGATCAACATTCGTTTTTAATTGTGTATAATCGTCACGTGTTAATACTTGATCACCTTTAACAAGTGTACGACTTATCAATGCTAACAAAGTTAAATTTGTTTTTTGAACATTTTTTATATCATTTAAATACTGTTCACGTGTTTCCTCGTACGTTGAAAAGAATTCATCAATATGTTGTTCACGTTTTTTTAATTCAAGATATTTTTGTTTTGTATCATCATCAATTGTTGTCGATGATTGATTATTTTGTTGTACTAATAATGATGCTTGTATATCATCATTTTCGTACGATTGTTTGAGATTTTCATTACGTTCTCGTAATTCATTGGTTTGTTTATCCATGGCAGCTATTTCTTGATTATCTTCTTTAACTTGTTGTGTTAATTTTTGACGTTCTTGTTCAGGTGTTAGAATAGTTTTGCTTTCATTACTTAATTGATCACGTTTTAATTCAAGCTCATAGATTTGTTCAACTAATGTTAATGCTTCTTGTTTAATAACAGCAGTTGACATTTGTTCACGCATTTTATTGATATGACCATCGAGTGTCGTAATTTCATTGTGCATTGAATCCATTTGACCTTGAAGTTGATTCGATGTTGATTTTATTCGAGCGTAACGTTGTTTTAAATCCGGATTCTATGATATTATTAGAAACAGAAAAATGCTTTCTACATAGTATAATATGCATATTAGAATAGTACCATATTCTCTAGAACTCGTTCAGCTTTTTTCTTTTCTTCGACAAGATCACGTTCAAGACGTTGAATCCTTTGTTCTTTTCTAAATATCGAGAACAAGACAATATTCGTTTTGTGTTCAATAATCTTTGTTTATGTCAGATGATGAGCGAGACTTCATTTCTGACACGTGCCTTTAATACAATTAGAGAAAGTTCAACTCAATTCAAACTGATGTATTAATCGAAACAATAATAGAGATCCTGAAATATTCTTTCTTTTTTTCTGTGTAAGAACTGATTTCGAGGAAATTTTAAAAAATCAATCAAACTCTTCCCAATTCTGTAAAGACATGATCCTCGTTGTCCGACACGGATTTATAGAAAGTTGATTCTATGGAATATATTTGAAGTTGCACGCAATAACTCAAATTAGAGGATGCTCTATTACTACAGGAGCACTGAAAGTTTGACAATGAAAAGAAAAAAGTTTCAAATTGCCTGTATGAAAATGGAGTTTGAGGAATCTGATAAGTATGCCGTCTTGAAAATTTTCAATCAGAACAATATTCAAGAAAAAGATGAGCGAAAAGAAGTTCAACAGTCAATAAATTAAAGAAAAAAAGAAAATTTTTCAATGCTGCATGAGTCAAAACGGAAAAGATTTTCTGTGATGTTGAACGCTAAAATGATCTGATACAAAAATACAACACAGTCAATGAACTAGATTTTCCGTTATTCACTGGAGATTTATTATCTCTAGTGCATAATCCTGTATCTTCAATTAAAAAATAAGGGATTTCAACGCGAGCAGTTTTGTACTTAGTTAGAGAAGAAAATGTTTTACGATGAATGATTTGTTTTCATTGTGAAATAGAATATTTTCATATTTACTTTTGCTTTTCCAGATAGATTTCATCTATATTCGATTCGACTTGATGATTATGAGCTGCTAAATCTGCGATTTCTTTTTTTAATTCAGCAACTTCACCTGTTGTTTGTAATCGATCGATGACCTAATTGTAGTAGAATACAGGAATAGACATACAGGAAAAAAGATCATGATTCATTCATACCATATTAAAATCGCCTAGTTCATTACGTAAACTTTCGATTTGTTGTGATAATTCTTCAGCACTAGAAATCAATCAATTCTTAGATGTATCTAGTTAATTGTTTTTTTCCATCTACTAACGCTTTGCTCAGAGCAAAATATTGTTTATTATCTTCAGTAAATGAGTCAGTTTCCCGTTGTAATCGTTGAATTTCTGTTTCAAGATCCGATACTTTCGATCTAACAAGAAATTATAATAGAATTTATTTTTCATACTAAATGAAAATTAAAACACATAGTGACATCCACTCACCGAACAAGACCAACGAAGTATGTTCGATCTTGTACTTGACGACCAGCTAAACCTCCTGCATTTTGAATACCACCTAATCCACCACGAACCATTGGTGCATCTTCAACTTTAATACGCATATTGGAACCTAGGGGACCACTTCGACTTGATGGGCGTTGCTACGATCAAAAAAATATTTCTACACAGGAAACTTAATCGAAGCTTCTACATACTCCACTCGCTGTTGTTAAGCGAGTAGCCGTACCAATCGGACGGCCACTGCTTGTACCTGGCGCTAAAACAGATAAGCAGTGTTCATTTTGTAAAACACAACAAAAGAAACTAATTCAAACAGCAATCTCAATTGTTATTGGAAAGTTGATGATGACATATCATTTTGATATGGATGCAAAAATCTCAAGTGGGAGATGCTTTTCCTCAATGGATTTTCTCTTGCTATCTTTACGATTTAGATATTATACAAACCTTGTGGATTTCGCGATAGTGGTGGAATCGCACGCGACATCATTAACTACTTTCTTGACTATGATTAATTGAATATGTTTATAACCATTTTGTTCCATTCACATAGACTTTGTTGTCTAGGTAACAATTTCAACATTGATTATAGATGTCGTACGTATTCGTCATCTATGATACATGCCGATATATTGCTTCTTTATTTAGAAAAAAAAAATATGTATCTTTATCGAACCAATATTCACAATCTAATAGCGTAAATAAAAAAATGCACAAAACTTGTTGAAAATGGAGAATAACAACAAAAGAAAGAAGAAGAATTAGCACCAAATTGACATATGTACAAGAGGAAAAAAAAATAATAAGTTTATGTAGTTGATGCTAAAGGACGATAAGAACGAAGAAGACGTTTCGAAGTTATTTCACATTCGCGTTGAAATGAAATATCAGTTAATGGATGAATGTCAATAGGAACCTATTAAAGAAAAAAGAAATATTTGTCAAACGAGAAATTTAAATACTAAATATATATTCAACCTGATACGTATGCGATAAAATTCGTTGTAGATTCTTAACGAATTGAATCATTTCTTTCGTAAATAAAAAATAAAAAATCCAAGATTTTGAACTTTGATTACCATGCTCGATTGACTTAAAAGTTCATGAAAAACATGATAAATTATAAAGAAGAATGATTTCACTTACTAATACACAATAATAGGGACACTCAGGATCAACAAATAATTGAACAACATATTCAAGTTTTATTGAATCAAGTTGACGAATAAGTGCATTATCTTGTTCATCATGACATACATAGATTTTTTCCTCAGTTAACATAATACTACATGGGACTGTATTTGCTGTATTTTCTGCATCTTTAATTGCCATACGCTAAAGTTCAATAGGGTTTCTTTTATTGATAATTGAACTATTTTCACATAACATATTGACTCAATTATCTACTAAAGATGTTCACAGGGAAGGGCAGGACAGGTCACGAAATAGTCACTATGAGAGTGGGTGGTTCTTCTGTCATTTACATATGAAGACTATAGCCCATAAGTCTGTCGAATATGTAATCACAAAAAGCTAATCCGAGAGAATTCTAAAATAAAAGTTGACATCTCTATTTTAAATTTAGGAGTACCGATGAGAAATTGCTTATTTTTTTATGTAGCACACTGACTTATCAATGATGTACGATGAATGCTCATGAGATAGTTCGTTTCGATTTTAATAATTGAGTGTTTAGACTTTTCTTTCAACTTCAAAAATTTTTCATTAGATTTATCGTTGTTTCGAATTGATGTTTCTTTGAATTTTCAAAGTAAGTCTTTACTTCTACGAGCAACCGTGTCATGACACTTGTATAGAAGTAGCACAAACCGTTCTAAGTCTATCTATTCGGAAAGAAAGACTATGATGTCCAACTCATTATTCCCGACTTGTCTAACATACATTCGAATAGATTGAAAAAAAAAGCGAACACAGTGTCATAGGAAATAATGACTCTCAAATTGCATGAAAACTAATTATTTTAAAAATTTTCAAAGATTATTTGATACATTATAATAAGATCTTAGTCTTAGTTATTCATTGTATTTGTTCACTGTTCGGGAATCCGATCTTGCATTTTCAAGATCTGATCTGAAGAATTTCCGATCGTCCCCTAAACCTCGAAAAGTGACACTTACTCCTTGAGAAAGACCTTTCATAACAGCATTCAACCATTCATCTTGTTCTGTTTTTGATTTAGTTGCCATAATTAATGTTACATCATTGGAAAACATTATTTCAATTGCAAATTTTCGATCTGAATTACGATTTCTTCGACATCCTTGACAATTTTCATCACTAAAGCATATCAGGGCTACGGTTTTTCGAACAAAAACAAAATCTATTATTCTCACAGTAATGTATACGATAATACAGGACTTCTATCTGTTTTTTGAAGATAAATATTCAGACGGTCGACCCTAAAACACAATAACATAAGTTAATTCTCATGGGCACATTTTCTTTTTTATTTATACCGAAGAGTAACATAAGCATTTCGCCATGACTCGAATGGATGTCGATGAGATTTAAGAGTAGTGGCGCCAAGACGTCTCATATTTGATACTGGCTCAATAAGTTTTGTTATAAGATAACCTTCTTTACGTAATTTTCGTCCACTCATTTGAGGTTCCTCCCAAAATGCATAATGGTAATCCAATAATTTAACATCTTGAGGATTCTAGAAAACAAAAACAAAGAAAAATAAACGACATATATATATACACATATAGATTTACTAAATAAAATCATTTACACTCTTTTTCATATCTTTTGCTAATTCCTTTTTAATTGATAATTCTTGCATTGTTGCTGGCAATAATGTCGGTTCACGGAAACGTCCAATTATTGTAGCTTCACGAATACAGTCACATATGGCTCTGTAGAAACAGGAAATTATTATTCATTCAAAATATACATCAAATTGAAATAAGCTGTTGCATTGATCAAAGATCATCATATTCATGTTTCCACAATAGTGAACATTGAAATCGTCACATAGTATAGTGAGGTATCTAATGAATTTATGTTTGAGACAATTTACATTCTTTTATTCATAATGAATAGTCAAACAGTTTGTTATTTTTTTGTTATATTCAATAAGTTTTCTCTACCCTCTATTAATGGAATTGAGAAAGTTACGCTCGGTTTTAGGCTTCAACGGATTACATCACTGATAGCATGAATGAACTAATTTTGAGTTTAGATTAAAGAATCTTGTATTCTGTGAAAATGAACGCATTTCCTTATTAAGATGTCACTTTGTAATTAATCTATTCTTGTTTCAAATAAAACTTCCAACGAGACAATTATTCAACGTATGATTAGTTATCTCAATGAGAAACTCTTTCATTTTTATACGAATAATTGAATAGCTTCTAATTATCAATGAGGATAATATCATCTCGAAATTCTCTCATTTAAGTCACTGGTATCTCCAGGTACATAGACTAAATATGATATAAAACTTTTCCAAGTCCATGAAGAAAGAGAACAGACAGAACAAATCATAATCATCTTATAAGACTGATGAACGCTCGTTCGATTCAGACTCAAGTAGTTATTTATGAGAGAAAGAATTCTAAAAAGCAAACAGACACATACATAGTATTTGATGAACGATTCAAAAACAATTAAGATACAATTTGAATACATAGAATGGTGAAAAACAAGTGGATTACTGCTAAAATCTACGCCAACTTGGATGTGAAACTTCTATTTCAATCCTGCACTCTTAGCTTTTCCAAACGAATAAGTGATCTATTTTCTTATTAGATACTTTACCTTGTTAAATCTACCGAACCGGTTGTTAAGGAGCGATTTTTATTTGTTCGCGTGGTAGTTACACGGAAAAATTGTTCATTTGGCCCGATCTGAAATGAAAAGAAATTTATTTTTATTTCAAACGAAACACAGTCACAAAAACAATCAGTTTACTGTACTTCAATATAATTGATTAGTTCCAATGGAATACTTTCAAGTTTTTCCAATCGATATAAACCATTCGGTTCTTTTACTTGTCGAACTGTATAAATGTTTAATGTTGTTACAAGAAGAAAGACATTTTCAATATTGCCATTGTTATGACTAATACTCGTTGGAAATATCTAATTAAAATTAAAGAAAAACTAATAGAAAAAATAAACAATCTCCGACTTATTTCAATACTTTAATTAATTGTTCTCTATTTTGTACTTCGTAAATTTCTAATGTGAATTGTAATTGAAGATTAGCATCAGCTCTAATGAATAGAAGCATTATCAGCAAAAAGATAAAAATTTCATGAATGAGAAAGAATTAAGTTTTATCTTACGGTAAATCCAGTGAATCGATATGCTTAACTTGTAAAAGATCATCATTTTTTTGTTCGATACTCAATTCATTTGAAATATTATCCATTGACATGGATGGAGAAGATATTACTGATTGATCAGCTTTTTCAGAAATTGTCATGGAATTTTCAATCGATATGGAAGTTTGACTTTGTGTTATCGAAGATTCATTTTCTACTATCGAACTTTGATTATCAACTGTATCGTTCGATGTTGTTTTATCATCTGAAGAATTATTTGTGCTTGATTCATTGATGGTTGTTGATGGTATAGGTGAAGGTGTTCGCGGTCGATTATTTAACATCGGATCGAGCTCGCTCAAACTTGAACTAAGTCCTTGTATTGCTGCTGCTAATGGTATTGGTGAATCAGTTGTTATAGGTCTGGAATTTGGTATCTGATTTTCATCATTGAGTGATGATCCATCTATAGATGGATTATCAAAACTAACAGATGATGAACGTGATAAGTTGGTTGCATTAATATCCGAAGATATAAAACTATTAATAACAGATGATGTTGTTGATGTACGGCCAGTGTGTTTTGGTACTCGAACACGTTCTACTCAAAATAAAAAAGAAGCAATGCTAGATTGTATTTGAGTATGAGGAAAAAGTTCTTCGTCAAGATGTTTTTTTTTTGTTTACTGGAGAATTTATTTTAGGTCAATGAAAGTCTATTGTGTTCGAATATAAATTTAGAATATTTGTTTCAAATGAAAATTCGTCTGCATTTCACAATAAAGATTAGAAATGAAGAGTCAATATTTTTATTCGTATTAATTTTTAGATCGAGATCTTCTACACAGAACATGCTATTTGAAATGATTTGGGCTGATATCTCAAAATAAAATTTATTTTTTCGAAACGACTAACTTCTAGAGTAGGATTTGATTTTAAATTGAAAAGAGGTTTTGAAGAAAAATTGCTCGTACAATCGCTTGAGTCAAATTTACATGAGGCTTCAATATTAAGTTTTGCACAGAACTGACTGCTCTAGAAAGTAATCCGAGTGCAACTAAATGTACTATATTTGCAAACAACTCTTCATCTGTTGAATGACTATTCAAGATAACTTTCGATGAGGAGTTCTAAAGAGTACTTCCGTACTTATTTATGATTGGTTTTTAAAGTTTTTCACAGAACGATTTTCATTAATAAATTCGTTCAGTGCGAACGTCGTCCTAAAGATTCCGTCTGAAGTAATACCTTTACAATCTGTAGAGATCGTTTTTGCTAAACTTTAGCATATTTTTACTCGAACCTACGTAGTTCATCATTCTAATCCTTGTCAAGCATCGCTTCAAGAAAGATGAAATACTCTGAGGTTGTACATCTTTCTGTGAATTTCTTTTGTGTTCTCTTGAACCCAAAGAAAAAGCCATTATCAACGACTGAGTAGTTTTAAGGAGTGTGTCCCTTTTTCGTACTAGAGATCATAAATGTGGTATCTAAAGTGTTTTCTTTTGTAAACTCAATATGAAAATGAATAGTGAATATCAAAGTAGTTTCCCGGGCTCTACAAAATAGGGTCCTGCACGGGAACAAAAAATCGCTTCTGTTCCCGGTGAAAGAATTTTGCATCTTTCCATCGTTTTCTATGCTAAAAGGTTTTTTGATAGTGAGTTTTGTACAAAAATGTTTGCTCTTTAAGGTCGTATACTTAGAAGTTAAGAATAATTCTTCACTGCCAGCCCATTTAGTCAGCAAGACATTCAGGAAAATAATTTTCCCGTTTTTCCCGAAACTTTGTTCCCGAACTTTTTGTTAACTCAACGATCTGGGAGTTAAGAGCTATTCGAAATTTCTCAGTATATGATCTGAAAGAGCAAACATTTTTGTACAAAGCTTATTATCAAAAACCTTTAAGCATTGAAAATGATGGAGGGATGTAAACTTCTTTCACCGGGAACAGAAACGAATTTTTGTTCCCGTGCAGGACCCTACTACAAAATGACATAGATTATCTGTACTGATAACTACTCTCTACGATTAAAAAAGGTCAAATAAGTGCGATTCTCATCTCATATGGTAGAATTTTCATATTTTTGCAGAGCAATACTGTTCGTAAAAACCAGAATGAAGATAGAAATCATTATGATTGTGAATTGGCTCGGTTCACTCTCTATCGATCTATGTGATTTTCAGAAAAATGCGTATAGCCTCAATATTCATTTTCATTGAAACATTGTAAGAAAATTCCCGTTTCTGAGAATATTATTTGACTATTTTCATGTTGGATCGTAATCTGATTCATGTTTTGCCCTTAATAAACATTATATTCGAAATCAGCACAGAAAACTACGTCACTTTAAATCCATTTTAGTAAAAATAATTCTCTACGACATGATACGATGAAGGTTCCTCATAACAATTTTGTTCCTCGAACGTTTTCCCCGTAATCCCTCGGAGTTAATTTCTCATAGAAAATTAATTTTACTAGAGTAGAGTCAATGTAAGGTAGTTTCCTGTGTTGATTACGAATATGATATTTATTTTAATCAAAACTTGAATTATGCTATGATCCGATAGGAATTTTCTTACAATGTTTCAATGAAAAATGAATATTGAGGCTATACGCATTTTTCTGAAAATCACATAGGTCGATAGGGAGTGAACGGAACCAATTTACAATCATAATGATTTCTATCTTCATTCTGGTTCTTACGAGCAGTATTGTTCTGCAAAAATATGAAAATTCTTCCATGTCAGATGACAAACGCACTCATTTGTTGACCGTATTTAATGTTAGCGAGATGATATCAGTACAAATAATCGATTTTATTTTGTAGAGCTCGCAAATCTACTTCGATATTCACTATTCGTTTTCATATTGAGTTTAAAAGAGAAAAAATTTTGAATACCACACTAATTATCTCTAGTACGAAAATGTGAGACACTCCTTAAAACTACTCGGTTGCTGATAATGTCTTTTTATTGGATTTAAGAGAAGACAAAATAAATATACAGAAACATGTAGAACTTCAGAATCTATCTTTCTAGCTTATTGAAATAGAATCATACGAGAGTGGTAGATGTGTAATCTTATCCAACGAGATCTTTTCATACTGTCCATCAAATTCAGCGATTTTTTTCCATCATCTCTGAGCAACGTTCCTGCTAACTTACAGCTTTCGATTCATCTAAGAATACTTTCTTTCACGTCAAATTTGAGTTAAAATCTCATTTCAAACCTATCGAGTCATGTTTTATTGAATAAAAGAAAATCTTACTCGATGCAACAGTGGTACTATTCAAAAAAGCAGGCGACGAAGGTATATGTTGAACATCGTATCGAGATAGATATGTTGCAAATGTTGGAACATCGTTTCGTACACCTGGCAAAGCAAGTTTTGCTGCATCTCTTAAATCAACTTGCAAATAAGCGGGCCAACAACTACGATCAAAATATACACAATCCTAGAAGCAGCAAACATTGATTTTCTTGTAGAAACGAATTGTATGTCTTCATACAGTTTTTAAATCGAACTGAATATTTTCTAGACCAGAACATAATGTTGTAAGGGCTATCAATTGCTAAAGACGAACAGGAAAAAAATACAAGAAAGGGAATTCAATAAATCGAAAGATAAAAAATATAATTAATCAAAATGTCTCACTTGAGTATCACTAACAATTGAATCTGATGTATAGAATTTTTTAATTAGTTTTCTATTATCTTGAAAACATTTAATATAACTTTCTGTTAAATTATCATTAAATGCTAAGAAAAACCATGCACGACCTCGGCCAATGTTCGTTTCAAGATTTAATAAAGATTCGATTTGTTCTAATAAAAATTTCGGTGTAAATTCGCTGACACATTTATAATAACCATCTTGAACATATCTTAATCTATATTTTGAAGAAAGAAAAACAATTATTGCTTTTCGTAAATTCAAATTCACAATGACAGAGTACTGGATTATGCTACGTCTGTGAATCATATCTCATTTTAAGGCTTAACTAAAATCTTGTATTTCGTGTCAGGAAGATTAAAGTAAAAGAATTGTGCCGAATCGTGTCTTGAATTAGATTGAGTGATATATTAACACTCGTGAAAAGCAAGAACAGTCACAGTATGTTTTACATTCATAATTCCATAAGGATTAGCCGGACAAATTCGTCGCATGTTCAAAGAAATAACAAGTTTCTCAAAAAAAAAATGCATTGATAATTACCCATAGAGTAATGCGAAATCTAGGTGTTCAAGTAGACAATGGACTTGCCAATCGTCATTAGTTATTATTCGTCTAGATTGATCTTCATTTTCGACAGCTAATCGATGAATCTAAATCATATTTCATAGTATATAATACATTGTATACATCAAGGAAAATAAACAAACTTCTCGAATAGCAGCTGAAATATTTGTTAAAATTTTATCTTTTATGATCTTTGGCCCATAGAGATGACTCATACTTGAAATGAATAAAAAATATATCTACAATCAGAAGAAATATCCTTGAATATTTAAGCAGAACTAATAGTCTTTCTTATTATGGTTTCCTTGTGAAAAATATGAGTCATCAGTAATGAATCATGTAATCTTATTTATACATGAAAAAAAGAATGAAAAGAAAGGGAAACTTCATATACCATAAAATGATTAACGGAGGTCAGTAATAAATTTACAATATTTCCAAAATAAAGACTTATTCCATTAGCTATTCAAGTTCATCGAAATGAATTCATGAATATCTATTAACATTCAATGAGATGTTATTTCATCGAGTTTTCTGATTGATTTATCATAAAAAACGATCATCTAGAAATTATATTTAAGTTGAATTTTCTATACGATTCTTGACTCATAGAATCAATTCAAATTCATTAGAAATCTATGAAAAAAACATAACACGACATTCGACAATCTTCACGTTTGTCTTCTTTTGAGACCATGAGTAGAATTCATTGACATCAATTGCATAAATAATAGACACACAATAAAATGCTAAATCACAATGGAAAATCTCATGACTGACATTTGCATATTGCTATTCTTTCGGCATATGACTACGACACTTTAGCAATCAACTGTAGTCATGATAAAGTTGCAATCTTTCTCATATATACATTGAGCGAAGTTATATGAAAAATTCAATCATGAGATTTTCAGTTAGTTCTTAGGTCTTTTCCTTAGTATGAATGATTGTTAGGGTAATACTGTATCTCATGTTATCATGTCGATTATTGTATCAAGTATAAGAACAAGAAAAAAACAAGAGTTCTATTAATTCAAAAGTTTAAACAGGAGTCCATTCCATTATTTATTCTCTGCATACTTAAAAGAATTAATTCAATTCAATACTAGAACACAAAGTATTCTTCATTCTTCTCATACTTATGCGCAGCAGTAGGCTAAGAGCAAAAATAGAATGTTCTGCACGATTATCTGTCAATTCGAAATGATTCTAATTATCTGAAATAAAAGAAAATATAAAAGACATTAGTTATGAGATATTCAATTATTTATTCGAAAGTAATAAGCTGACTGATAAAGAATATAATCAGGTTTTTGTTCGTTTTTGATTTATTATTTCTTTTTTTTCTATTGACATGAAACAAAGACAAAAAGAGCTCGAAGCATATTCAATACTTGAGCGATTCTATTCATACTGTAAAAAAAAATGCGGCGAATTCAATCGAACATCTGACGCCTCAAGAGAAACACAAATATCAATCTATCTGTGAAACTCTATATACATAATCCAATAAATAAATTTATTATCATAGAAAAAAGAAAATTAAGAGAAAAAATTTTCTTCTGAAAAGGAAAACATCTTTTCTTGTTGACATCGAATAAATTAAGGAAATAGAAGCAAATTTTCATTTGATTTTTGTGTTTTATTAGACATTTCTATGTATTTATTTTGCATGATTGCTAAACCATTTTGGCTTTAATGCTTTTTTCAATGTGTTCCATGCAAAATCTCCACTTTGTTCTTGTAGACTCGTGTCATTAAGAATATCTTTAAGACTTTTAGTTGCAACTATTTTTAAATCTTCATCATTCAAAACTCGATGACTAACTTCGAGTGCTAAATTGCTTAATAATTCTTTTGTTTTCTTATCATTAACAAATTCTTTTAATAACACATATAACGCATCCTGATTATCTTTTTGTAGAATAGCACGACGAAATAATTGTCCAAGTTGTATTTCAGTTTCAGGCTTTTGCATTACATCGTAGATTATTTGTGATGTAAATTCTGATACGATTTTTTGCATTTCACGATCTATCATTAAATTTCTTAGAAGTCGAATAAGAGTCTGCTTTGTTGATGGATCATCCATAACAAGTTCCAGAAATACAAGTACATTCGATAAAGTTTTTGCATCAGATAGAAGACTCTGGATAAGTTCTCGAGATAAAATATTAACTTGTTGTTTTAAACTCTCTAAAGAAGTAAATTATCATCAAAGTGTGAAAATCACGATGGAATTAAAAGCATGTACTATAATTTTTAGAACGAGATGAATTGAAATACTTCAGATTTATAAAGCAGAAAAATCTATTTTATTCATGCTGCATTGAATCAAGACTAGTTAAATGCAATTCAACTTGTTGGAATAAATGGCGAAGAGAAAAAAATAACGACTTGAAAATACTTGAACTAAAATTACCTTGTTCTAAACTACTTTTTGCCACATCAGCAACTTTTGCAACCGTTTGATCTTTTAATGGTTTTCGAAAAATGTATAAAAATATCACAGACGATATAATAATAATGCCAGATCCGATCAAAAGTGCTTTCACAACACCACGTTGTTCACGCAAATGAAAACGTTGTAGTAACACATCTGATATTTCGCTTGCTGAAAAAGCAGAACGTATGGATTGAATTCGTTGATCTTTTTTTGATGATGCTTCTGTATCATTCTTGACAGCTACAGTGCCTGTCAAATGTATGGATCGATACTTAATTAATAACAGTTGTGACAGACAAAATCCTTGTCTTCTGAAAGCTAGTTGTGTTAACATCTTGAAGAAAAGACAAAAAAAAACTGAGATGGTTTGTTTCGTTTTTGTTTCCGAAAATTTTATAGGATTATGACTTCTGTTTTTTTTTTGCATATACAAATAATCAAAGGAATATACTGTCGAAATCAAATACAAGCAGAAAAGAAGAAAAAAAAACAGGACATTTGCGATCAACTTTTTTCTACTACCATAGACGTCTTACAAGAGAAAAAAAACTGAAGAAAAATGAATGAAAGATCAATAGATTTCATTATCCAGTCATATCTTGTTCATCATCTTGCTGATCAGCCAAACGTGCAGTACGAAATTCGTTATAATGTTTTTTACGTTTTAATTCAAATTGTTTTTTTCGTTCTGAATGAGAAAAAAAAATACATAAATACATATATATAGAGAGAGAGAGTGTGTGTGTGTGAGTGAGATAGACATAGACATAGCATATAGTATTTCTTTTTTATAGTGTCTATTTGATTTTTTGTTTGAACAAACCTCGTTCTTCAGATGTTAATGTTTGTTCATCATCAGGATCCATATCAACATGCACATGATGATGATGGTGACCAGAAGATGTTGATGAATCTCGTGAATCATGATGAACTAATATTGGTTTTATTGAATCAACTGACGAACGACACGAAGATACACTAGATAAATAATGAATAGAACGAGTTTTCTTATTGATAATATAAAAAGAAAAACAGTAATTTACGTTTCATTTCCTCTTTCTCCTTCTTCAATTTCATTTGAACCAGTTGCTGTAGATTGTTTTTGCTCTTCTTGTTCAAGTGCACGTAATTCATCTTCAATTTCTTTTTTGCGTAATCGGACAACTTCAAATTCATTATAATGTTTTTTACGATGAGTTTCAAAGTGCTTCCGATGTGCTAGAATTGCAATCACTATTACAGTTTATGATGTTGAAATTAGTGGAAAATAACTGCCTATCTAAACTTTCTTCTTAACATTAATAGAGGATTCGACAACTGTTTGGAAAAATATTGATCTCGACGAGCGTATAATGAGTGTATTCGAAGAATTCCACAATCGTATATTGGTCAGTGTTACCGGAAAATCAAACCTGAATTTTCAGGATCAGCTAGAAAATATGCTTTGATGCTGAAAGAGAATTGAGTGAGATGTCTTCATCAAACTACATTTCATTTCCCGAAAATCTCAAGTATTAGAATGTTCATTAAGATCTTTCACAAATGAAGATATCTCAACTTGTCCGATCAAAGAATATCTTGTTCTAAGAACTTCCGCTTGTTTTCATCTCAGTTCATATAATAAAGTTTTCGATAGGATTCAAAGAAGGAATTTTCTTTTCTAGAGCAATGGTCTAGAATACGTCGCATTCTCAGTTCTCATGCTGATTTCCACACTGATTGAACTGCCTCTACAGTTGTACAGATGACTTTTCAGACTTTTGATAACTATTATGATAGAGACAAAAATTGAAATAGTTATTTTCTACCATTTATCGTATATACCTAGTTCTTGTACTGAAAATTCACCATCTTCATCGATCGAGACTCGTTCTTGAAGCTTGCGATGTGACTGAGATGAATCCGATAAAGGAATTGTTGACTGATTTAATCTTAATAGAAAAAAAATCTTACTATAGGAAACAAGAAAGGAAATTTATTCCAATAGAAACAAACCGTTGTGCGAGTGTAAGAGGATCAATTCCACTATGTGTTGGCTCGGGAAGAATTTCTTCGTCGATAATATCATTAGGCGCATAAGGTGTCTTTGGCTCTTCTATTTTCATGTGACCATAATCTTTATCAGCTGGATGATACGTCGCAATTATATTCATTTCATCGAAATGAGGAATTTTATGACTAAGAAAAATAATCAATAAGAATGCGTTAATGATAAATTAATTTTGTTTGTTTACCTTTTACTTTCAGAACGCGTCATGCCAGTTGTTGGACAGTTGGATATTGTTGGCATTATCTTTTCATGCAAAAAATCTTGTCTTGCATCGTCGATACTTTTTTTCGATTTGAGAATGCCTCTCGATGGTTGAATATTTAAATTCGCCACCGGATCATGTACTTCATTGTCTGCTTGCGACGACATGACTCTTTTGTGTTTAACGTACTTGTATTATGATAATAAATTTCAATAATTTAAGGAGTGTAATACTTTTTTTGCATCTAAAATAAAAAAGAGAATGAAAGAAAGAAAGAAACATTGAACAAATACTTTAATGATAATTAAAAGGAAAGAATATGCTTGGAACTGCGTAGACGTTGATGATGTGAGACTAGGCAATAACTTTGCTTTTCCTCTATACTCTACATAATAAACCGGCAATGCTATTTTTCTTTTTCTGTCCTTTCTACACTCTACACAAAAAAAGATGTATATAAAAAAAATGCTCGAACGCAAAAATATAGCACGAGTGCGAGTAACGTATGCATTGCCGATTTGTTGCTGAGATTAATTACGACTGCTGGTTTCCGTTTTTCTTTTCTTACAAACACACACACACACAAATATATATATATAGATATATATAGATACATGTACACGTAAACTATTAAGATATTGGTTATGTCGTACATTCAATTCGATGAATGAATAATATTCGAATCACATGGATAGAAAAGGAAAATAAATTTATGTGTAGCATAATCCTGCCAATCGGGATTAAAATTATGATAGTCTATTACGTCATTTGAACGACGTATAATAAGAAAATCACTAACAGAGAATCATTTCGTTGAATATATAAGTGAGAAATAAAAGCAAAGGAATATATTATCAACGAATATTTGTATATGATTGTTTCTAATGCTAAAATAATTATTACTTCATTTCATCAACACGTTTCGATAGTTGGATATCGAAACGTATAATAAACAAAAAAAAGATTAGAATCAATGAGGTGAATCAATTAAAACTACGAAAATCTTAAGAAAAACTGGAGAACATTCTTCGTTGAATATTTATATTGAACATTCATGTGAATCATAAAACTTTAATTAATTAAATAATTCAATGAATTGATAATGAATATATATATATATATATATATTACAATTAGAACGTATGACTTATTGTACTGTGCTGCAACGGATTGGTGTACAGTGTCAAGGTGCATGTATTTGAAATACTCATAACTTATACGAATCGAACAAAAGAAAATATAGCAATTATATTAAATTTCAAATATACTAATTAGGACAAATATCAAACGGTTTATTGATAGAACTGTTGAAAATAATTATAGATGTCGTTAATATTTGAAGCATGACTATATATGGCGGTTGATTATGACATCTTTGCACTCAATGGTAACTATGAATAGAGAATTGTAGGGGTAGTCGTTCTATTCATATTGGATTAAATAATCATGATTAAAATAGATTCTATCGTAGACAATTGCTGCGAGAGCAATTTCATCATAATTGATTACGAATAAAAATAAACGATGATGAAAAAGAATAACAACTTTCTTTTGAAAATGTATGGTGACTTGACGACGATCAAATCTAGGAGTCTAACAAATTTATGTTTCATACAAATCATTGAAAAGAAATATTTCCCCACTAAAATATATGAATTTATTCATTTTCCCATCTGTGCCGTTTATTTTCCTCTTAGAATAAAACAATCATGATTATTTGATTCGTTTTTTTTTCTTCATAACACATATCTATGATTAAACAGCTGTTATATACTATTGATGAATCAGATGAAGAATAAAACAACAACTAGTTTTTTTCATATTGTTAAATTTCAATCATGTCAACAATGACAACAAAAACAAAGATAAATAAATAATGTATCCATAGAATCTAATGAAAATAAGAGAAGCAAGCCTATACTCACAAATGCTATTTGAGATATTCTACTTGACAATTTTGTATCATGTTTCGTTGTTCGATATTCGATACGATATTCACAAATACGAACCATATTTTTATGGATGCATAACATACACAACCCTAGCATGTAATAATTGATATTATTTCTCACGAAATATAATCATCAACGATGAAAAGTTCATTGTGGCACCTACTGTAGCAAAGTAATTCATGTTGTATGTTTCCGTGATGCACATGTATCATAGTAATAATATTTGTAATGATAGAAAATTCTTCATCGATTAAATATTTACTTAATTTTTTGTTGTTGGTTCATGAAGAGAGATATTTTTTGAATCTCATACTTCAATAAAAATAAGAACTGACGATGTTGATCGAAGAGAAACATCGAATAAAAAGTCTTTATGCAGTATTTGTTATGTCGTCAAGCAATATTAGACAGGAAACTGGTTAGAGCGTCTGCATACCAAGTCAAACAATCATGTTAAAATGAATCATTCTTTATCGCTATTTCTATTTAAGACAAGACCTCTATCAGTCAGTCACTTCTGTCTTTCGATGGCAACAAGGTCTACAGCAGAGCTCTGTTTCACTATTATTATGCTTCTCATTTCCGCACGTGTTCTCTCGATATGCGGAATATTTCTAACATTTCAAAACCTTATACTAACTATGTGCATGCATGCATCCTTGATTATATATGAACGTTATTTATTAATTGCATCCTGATCCTACTTCTCATGACTATTCTTATCATCCTTGCATATAAGCAAAATAAATGCTATGTATCATAAGAAGTCGAAAGAAATCTATCTATTATTCGATTTTTTTTTCATAACATAGCGTGATAATAGTGTGAAATGATTTAGTAGATTGAATGAGTAATGATGAAATTTGACATGATAAAATAGTCTCATGTATGCATGTTCTCAGAAATAATCATTAGCATTACTATGAACACAGAATGAAGACTGTGATAGCCAGTCAACTAGTGTATAAAATATTGACTGCTTAGAGTTAAATTTTCGATAGATAGATTATTACTCGACGTTTAATACTTAGTAGAAAAAAGAAATGCACACAACTAAGCTGATTGCGTTACTATTCTATATAGTTTTATTGTCGAGTAAGCGAAGAGATTGATAATAATACTCTGTGAAATTTATTTTCAAGGATTTTCAACGTTGTGAATTATGAATGCATAAGTCTTTTATGAAAATTTTAAGGTTCAATATTTGAAATGACGAAGAACTATTTCAATGCAACAGTCGAATTGGAAACAAGTCATGTTTCAATATAGAATAGTAAGATTCACAAAAAACTTTAGTCATATTTATATTTAAATCTTTACATTTTCGTCACCACAGATTTATTCGAATCGAAAAATAAAAACCTGAAAATTGAATAATAAATCTAGTACTATTGATTTAAGCATCGAACTATCTCGTTGTTTTTCGATTGCAATATATCGATTATGATGAAAGAAATTTTTCATCCTTAGATTAACCTATCATTTCTTCGGAAAATATGTTCAAACGTGTTTCGAACCATCGTACAATCAAAGTTGTCAAATGTACGTACAATTCTTTTCTTCCTCTAGTATTTGAATTTCTCTTACTCGCATAAACCATTATATATGAACAAAACTAATGTAAGAAATGATAGAATAAGAGCTATTCCCAGACTAGCTAATAAACTATTAATCAATTGCAAAAGTCCACAAGAGAAAGAAAAAATAGTTCAAATAGGAAAACTGTTTTTGGATTATCATAAGAGATAGTATTCAATAATCAATCAATTAATAAATAAAATCAAAAATAGATACAAGATATCGAATATTTATCTATCCTATACGATGTATTTTGTGACATGTGATCTACTTATTGGAAAAGCTAATGAATCGATGAGACACGAAGCAAATCATCATCATCATGACAATAGGATTTTAATCTCATGAAAGTTAATCCGATCAAGTCAAAGGTCCTAATGAAAAGGTATGCGTACTTGTTTTTTACCTGAATATAAATAACTTTCATCATTTGACTTTAGAAAAAGTAAAGGACAAAACGTTACTGGTTGCAATATATAGCATGATCTTTGCTGTATACGCTTGACAGATTAGGTGAATCGAGAATGGATAGATAGGAAGAGAAAGAATGTAAAAAAAAGGTAAGCAGGAAAGAACTGAATATAAAAAAAGGTAATCTAGTCAGTCATGCTTCATTTTCTTGTAACGACTTTTATGAGATTTATAATTGTGGAATCTTCTAATTTATTCGATGACATTTAAAAGCAACTTAAGAGCCCTATTCAAGACATCATACCATGGCAGCTTGTTATTGTTTTCTTGTTCTTTTCTTATAAACGTATCGCCATCCTATATAGGGATTCGTAAAAACAAAAACCTATTACCACTTATTTTCAAGAAAATGTGAAAACATTTTTTGTTTTTGAGATTTTCAGTCGTAGTAATCATTCTATGTTGAGTAGAAATACATGCTACGAATTAGTAGAGCACGCACAGAGAAAGCCTTCGGCTCATACTCATTGCAAAAGAAGTCATTAATCTCGAAGGTTACCGTATAGTTATGAATTTTATGCACAAGAATCTTATAGCTGAAAGTCATGTTAACATTTTTTTATTCTCGAGTAGATACTAGTTTTCAGAAAAAGATAATACAATCTAGAATGTCGTTTCTTACATTATATGAAAATTATCATCTTTGTTCCTTTGTATGTTTCTTTTTGAACCAAAATTTGATAATGTAGTATGGAGAAAATTGTTATTTTCAAATGATAAACTTCAACCTAAAAAACGCTGCTCATTATATAATGTTTGCGTGTTTTCTAGTTGAATTTTTTTTGTCGATTTGACACTTTATCGATACATTTCTTATCGACATCTGGCTGAACTTTTAATTTTGTCAAAATACAAGATGAATATCATATACAAAAATTACCTTATTCTTACTATTGACACGAATATGAAATTCTCAATGCGAAATCAGAAAAGAAATTCTTGTCAACCCAACCTTTGATCTTGAATAAGATGCTAGGAAAATGACAACATCTGATACAGGATATGTCTATCTATTCATGAAATGCGAAACAACACACAACTAAGAATTATGTTAGAACTGCCATGCATATTTACTAAAAATGTATATCATGGCTAAAATTTTGCACACAGAACTATAAATATACGATAATAGCTATCACAAGTCTTTTTAGTGTATGTTTCGTATAAATCACTGTTGTAACGATGCAGAACAAGCCCACTTGGTAGTAAACAATGTTGTTCTGCAATCGTGCAATGTCTTTCGTAGCCATAGGGCAAAAAACATGTCTTAGGTTGTTTTGTTCTTTATTCTTACTTGTTTTGTTTGTCACAGTATGTTTTGTTTCCTGTTAATGTTGCTTTTGCCCTTCGCTCTGCAACTGTTTCTCAAAAAAAAATATTATCATCAATGCTTTAATGTCTCATAAAGAAGTGTGTTGAAAGAATGAATATCCATACAAATGTGTTATTATGTGCGAATGTATTTTATGATTTTATTTTTATACTCCTTCTTGTCTTTTATCTTAAAGTAAAACGCCCCTGAGATCAAAGAAAACTAACATAAAAATATCCTATTTGTTAAAAATGAAATCCATCACAATGATATAAACAACAGTATCAATACGTTCTTCAAATGATGAACATCTTCGATCAAGTCTTTTTGTGCTACAGTGGGTCACTAATTATGATATGAATTCCTTTGAAATAGAAGTTAGGGAACATAAATGAAAAAAAAACAACCTTGTATTCATCATGTTTTTACGACATATAAAGAAGAGTCTTCCGTTTTAAAACCTTTTGAATTTACTCTTATTTATTTTCATAACTATCGACCAGTATGATAACAAATAAAACCATAAGCAAAGTTTCTTATTGCCATTGATATATCATAAAATAAATTTATTCTATATTCTTGAAATATTCGGGAAAATGTCTTATTCAAAAATCAAAGTCATAACTCAAGTCCTTCTCGGTTCATGATTCGAACAGTCTCTCTTGTGTAAAAATTAAAATCAATGCATAAGATATCGAGAAGTTTCTTCATTCGACAAAGTTTTGTTGTGTCTGATTTAATTAGTGTCACTGTTGACACAATGTATTCAATGTTCTAACCGAAACGTTGGCTATGGTCTATTCATTCAAGAACTAATGCGAAACGGATGTATCAATAAAAACACATCGTAGTCTGTAAAATTACAACTAGTAAAAAATAATATTAACTTTTCGATTGGCCTTGATAATGCTCTTTTTATGTAATATTCTGTTCATTTATTAATTTGCATTTGAAAAAGAAATTCTGCTGCATATCTTGCATAAATTTAAGAATCGTATATTGATTAGTTCTCATTGACGAGTCCATCATAATACTATATTAATTCATGGGAATTGAAGGCTTCTACTTAAAAAGTGTTGCTCTTCTCTTTCACTTTATGGCTCTTGTTTAATACTAGTTAAATCAAAACTCATAGGTCTTCATGTCTGCATGCACTCGACTTACTTTTGTTTCATCCTTGACAAAAAATAATAATGCATTAGACAGTAGCGTCGTTTACCGTATGACGATAGATGTCGACGTGTAAGATTATATTTGCTCATTGCTATAACCAATTAATTCGTAGACCAATAAATCTGAGTAAACATCCGTTTATAGCTAACATTAATGTTATAAATGACCATGACAAAAAAAAATCAATACTGACATTTATAGTTCTAGTTAATGCAATCGAATTATAGTTTAGGTCCTTGTGTATTATTTTAATAATTACTTGAATTTTTGTAACGAAGTAATTTATCGATAAATCTCTTACTCTCATTTCAGATGACGATAATTATTTAGTATGTAGAATAATAAAAAAACATAATCAACGAAAATGGCTTTGACAAGTAAAGGATTTTCATGCCAAAAATCACTCGAAATAAAAACGAAATCAATTGAAACCACACTTGTACCACTTGTAACACAAATTTCAACATTAGTTAATTTTAAAGACAAACCTCGGTCTGCATTAACGACTAATGAAAAAACTCTCAATACTATTAATCGTGTCGGAGAAGCTGTGCATACGGCTGTTGAACGTTTTGTTTCCGTTGGTAAGTCAAATAGAAAACATGAAAAAAACAACAATACACAACATACGATTGTATATCGAAGATGTTCAGATGATTCGATCAATAAATTAGAGAAAGAGAGTGAGAATCTTTTCATAGACTACGCAGTGAAGTTTATAGTATGAATTAGGAAATTGACAAGCAGGATAAAAAGATTTCTTATGCATTGTTGTTTTCTGTCGATTAGAAACATATGTCGAAAGTTACTCTTTACTTTATAGGAGAATCGATTGGTAATGAAAATCCTGAAATAAAATCTGATCTAATCGATGCATGTCGTGAAGCTCGAACAGCTGGTAAATGATATAATTATGTTCGATACTTCATCGAATCTGTTTTTATGTTCGTATTTATGTTCAATTAGGTGAAGCAATCAAACGAATAACTTGTGTAGAAAATGATACATTAGGAAAACCTATATGTGTAACTGATCGACATAGTATGGTACAGGCAGCTCGTGGTTTATTAACTGCAGTTACACGTGTTCTACTTCTTGCCGATGTGGTTATTGTTAAACAAATCATTTCTGTTAAGAAGAAAGTAATCGAATACTGTTATTTTTTTTTGTCTTGAAAATAAACTTCAATGTGCTCTTTTGTGTATTAACTATCTAAGGTAATGTCCACATTGAATCGACTGGAAGGTGTAACATCATTTTCTGAATTTGTTAAATTGTTTGGAATCTATGGCGCACAAATGATTGATTTAGCGCATCTAACTGGAGATCGACAAAACGTAAATTAAATTCAACATACTATGAAGATATTGAGAATAACAATTCTAACACTGTTTACAATTATATATATATATATAGGATCTAAAAGATGAACGTCGACGTTCTCAACTTTCAGCATCACGAACTATTTTAGAAAAATCCACTATGTTGATATTAACATCATCTAAAGTATATATATATATAGACTATTGTTTGACATGTTTAATCATATGTTTGATTTCTCTAGGTATATCTTCGTCATAATGAATGTTTACACGCACGTAAATGTCGTGATCTCGTTTACGGCCAAGTTCGGCGTGCTCTTGATATGGTGCAATTAATTGTCTACGATTCAGGTTCAGCAACATCAAATAATAGTTCATCAGTTACATTGGTTCTTGCTAAAAATGAAATTAATTTCGTTAAATCATTAAGACAATTTGAAGTAGACTTGTTTCTTCTTTTCTCTCTATCTCTCTCTTATTGAATGTGTAACATCATTTTTTCCTATGATGTTTAGTATGCTATTGAAATGTTAAATGTTTCACCAACATCCACAACGAAAGAACAACTTGAACAATTATATAATACAACAATTGATAATAGTCAAGATTTTACCGACTCAATTTATATAAGTATTGAACAACGTGAAAAAGTTCTTCAGTATCATAAGAAATTGCAAGATCAACTTTCTGAAATCATTAAACTTATGTCTGATGTTTGTATTTATTCTAACAATTTACAAGTGCTAATTGTAAAACATTTAGAAACAAAACGATACATTTCTATCCAATATTCAATCGATTCAGCAAGTTGCACGAGAATTTCGACAACAAGTAACTATTCTTTGTTTTTTTTTCATTATTCTTTTGACAAGAATTGATTTTCATGAACTTTTCTCTAGCTTGAACAAATGGCTATATTTCGTGCATCAGAATTCTTTCGTACGCACGATGAAAGTGTTTTACTTAACGAATTAAAAACATATTCATTAACAAACAGAACTGATTTATTACAAGAATCTATTGATCGATTTCGTGAACAAGCTGACATTGCCATCGAGGTTAGTTAAAGAATACAACATATTATTTCAATCATAATCTAGTTTGTTTTTAGTTAAGTAAACTTTTAAGACATGTCAGTTCATGTGATCAATTACAAGTATCAAGTGAATATCATGATATGGTATTTCAGAATCTATCACATATGGTATGTTGACTATTTGAACACTATGATTAAATAAGGAGAACTAATTGTAAGAATAAAAAATCTCTGGAAAAAGATGCATTCGTCTGAAGGTCAAGGTTAATGAATCCATAGATTTTTTATTCATGTTTGTTTTTTAATTAGCCTTGATTATAAGGATTTTTTTGCGCTTTCAATCTAACTCTAGTACAACCGTACTAAGTGTTTCGAATATACTAGTAGTATCTTTTGAAAAAAATGATGCATCGAAAACATAATTTAAAATAACTATCAACATATTTTTCTAATCGTTTGATATACTGTTTAAACTAGAAGAAAAAAAGAGATAGAAGATTTCGGATTTTTCAAAGTAAAAGTCTATTACACTAGACAAGATTATGGTTGCGAAGAGAAAAAAATACATTCAACATAGCTATGTCTAATCTAGTTTACTATTGAGACAATCGTTCTAGACATCATTTGTATCATAAGTGAAAAGAAATTTCTTCAACATTTCGTTTGATATTCCTTTTCTAAATCAAAAAGGATATTCAATTATGACTTATTTTTCACTGTTTCATAATGATGTTAAGGTTCACAAGCAAATACGTAATCTTCTAAAAAAATCAGGTTGACCTTGGTGCGGTTGCTCGCACATACAAGATTATTGATTATCTATGTGAAAGAAAATACTCGGATCAAGGATTTCTCTTTCGCCTGTAATCTCGATCATGAATAACCTTCGACTTTTGTGCTCTGTGATTCATTTCTATCAATTGTAATTGGTTCCATAGTTCGTTTGTATTCTTGAATAGAACATCGTATGAACTCAATATAAACAAGAATTGAATACTAGAGAAACATGAAAAAGTTTTCCAATGACAAAACTAATGCTGAAAAATTATTCGTGAAAAACTTAATTGCATTTTAATGTCGCATGTTATTTTAGATCATCTCATCTGCCGAATCACTTGCAGCACATCACAACAGTCGAGTAGGAAAAGAAAATTTAGATGTCTTATGTCGTTTTTGGGAAGAACAAATCAATGATTTTTCAATACTTGTTAAAGAAATTCAAGATTTCATCGAGGGTCGTCGAGAAAAAACTGTCTATTTATCATTACCAAGACCTGGTAAACATGGAACAACTTCAAAAGGTATAGTTACTCATGTTTTTTTTCTTTTTCTATCTTATTGTATTTTCTTTTTGAAAAAATAAATATTCTTTAGCTGGTTTTAAACCAACGAAACTTGACTCTGATGAACAAGCTAAAATAGCCAAAGCAGGACTTGAAATGAAATTGGTTACATCAGAAATGGATGCTGAAGCTGAGAAATGGGACGAACCACAAAATGAAATTGCTAAAGTTTGTCTATTACTGTGAGAAAATATATCAGTTAGGTTTTTGTTGTTTAAATTTAATTAGCGAGCCAAAAATATGTCCTCCATGGCATTTTCAATGTATTTATTTACTCGAGGCGAAGGAACATTACGTACAACACAAGATTTATTTACTCAGGCATATTATTTTGTTGAAGAAGGTACTCGTTTATCGGCCATCATTCGAGAATTTACTAATCAAGTAAGAATCGATGAAATATTTTGAATTTAAATCTAGATTGAAACGAATTTCAGATACCAAATAAAACTTCGCGACAAGATATCATGTTACAATTGGATCAGATACCATTGACGTGTCATCAATTAAAATTAAAATTAAAATCACCAGCTCTAGGAAAAGCTTCAACATTTGCAAAAGTAAGCTATGATTTCATCATGAATGACTTATGTGCAAATACACATATTCGTTTAGGTTGATGCTGTTATATGTGAAACAAGAGATTTAATGAATGCTGTTACTCGTTTATGTACTACAGTTTTTGTTTGTCAGTCAAAGGTAAGTTACATTGTAACTCGAATATTTTCTTTTAACAGAAGATAAGGTTAATCTAGCGATAGATTTTTTTTATATGTAAACTTAGCAACTATGAATTTATGTAGGTTTTCTTTTCTACAACTTTTTGATGTATCTGAGTATCAAGTCGTAGTGATGACAACAAAAAACATTTAAAGATGATTTTTTTTAGAACAGCTGCAAGTTGAAATTCGAACCGAAAATTTCATTAGAGAGACGATTGTATTCTACCCAATAAAAACGCATTGTTGCCCTAACAATAGAGCATTAACATGAACCCTTTTCTTGTGTTATCGGTACATATTGACAGTGTTTGATTTGATTTCTGGAAAAATAAATCTGAATAATTCTTTCATTATTGATTCGCTGGTACATTTAGAAGGAAAAAACATAGTCAGGTCATAGAAATGAAAAATCGAACATTGAAGCCATAATAGTTCAAGATCCATGAATTATCTGTCATGCAATACTAAGTACCTGTATGTCCTGAGAATAGATGTTCATCCGTCCGGCCTTGTAAATCTTTCCTCCGGAACAGGAAATTTAAACAAGGCACCGACAAAATTCCATTAACGATTTATAGCCTCAAGATTCACTTAAATTTTAATCGTAACCTTCGATAATCTTAATTTACTTCTTTTAAATTTACATATGAAACGTGAAAAAAAACTTTCATTAATTACATACAGTATTCAACAATCTCCTGTAGCTCTTCATTTAATTAGAATCCTTTTTTTTTTGTTTCAAGAGAATTTCCATAGTCGCACGATCTTGTTTAAAAGTAAACTTTTATATTCAATCAATGTTCTTCTATTTTATAGTACAACATAATTGATAATCATGTTGTTGCTCCGCCGACAAATATCAATTCTGTACATTCTCGACCTCCACTATCGAATTCAAAACGACCATTACTTTTT
The DNA here is from genome assembly GCA_900239685.1 of Rotaria macrura. Classification (NCBI taxonomy): domain Eukaryota; kingdom Metazoa; phylum Rotifera; class Eurotatoria; order Philodinida; family Philodinidae; genus Rotaria; species Rotaria macrura. The sequence goes on along the minus strand of OENT01000271.1, from coordinate 48,667 downwards.
CGTACAACATCGATCGAACGAGATGATCGAATAGATACAACGTCTGATCGTTCTTTACGATCATCCTCTTTACAACGTCCAGCGTGTTATCTACCAGCCTTAGATCATATATAATTTATTTGTTTGTTTTTCTTTTTCTTTTTCTAATCTTTTACGGGGATTTATGTTCTTTATAATAATTTTGTCGTGTGCATGTGTTTTATTAATTGCTATACTAATCTTAGTCAATTTTATCATCTCACAAGTGTACATCGATATTTTGTAGATTTGTTTTGTTTTTCTTCTTTTTTTTTTTCGTGTAAAAGTTGTGTTTTTTTCCTTCTTGTTCTTACAAACAGTTCGTACGTGACAAAATACGTAAAAGAAAATGACAATGTAGAATAGGCGATATTGAAACGTTATTTTTTCGTTTTATGTTCATACTGAAAATGAAGAAAAGCAGAAATGAATGAATGAATGAATGAAAGTAGAAGTCAAGTTACTTTTTTAAGAATCCAATGAAAATCATCATGGAGTTTGTTGATTATTTCATTGATACGTTCAGGATTTGTTTCATCAGCATGTGAACGAAAATGCTAACCAAAAAAATAAATAAACAAACAAAGATGATAGAATATAAAAGATATGCAAGAAATTCATCTAAACTAGGTACCCCTTTCACGTAATTGCGATAGTAAGATTGACTTTCGATAGGTAATTTTGGTATTTGACGTAGTAAATATTTATACAATTGAATAGGTGTTTGTGGGATTCCTTTCATTGTTATATGTATGTAATAAAAAGATCAGTATTAGTTTATTGGAGCGCTATGTGCGATGTTGGATGAACAAACGATGATTGGTGTTTTTGAGAATAACCATTGAAGTAAACCGAACATGTCCACCGGCTGTACTACGAACGATAAGATGTTTCAAACTAGCCGCAAGGCTTATGACTCTGAAACAGTCTAATTAGTCTTGTACTTGACTGGCAGCAAAAAGACAATATACCGTTATGGTAAACACGAAATAGGAACATGAGGCATTGAGTACCTATCTTGATATCGATTCTTTCATTAAAGTTGATTTCACTCTTGTCAATGTACTAAGAACAATATTCAGAATCGATTCAGGCTAGACATAATCAGTGGGCATTTATTTTACTTTGTAAACAACTTGTCTATTATTATCACATGTATATGAAATCTGACTGATGTTGATTTTGTAAACAATTTAAAAATGATCAATGTGATTTCCTTGTAATTCGACAACATTTTTCCATGGCTTCAAAAAATATTTGCAAAAGAAATATTATGGGCACTTCGAGATTAATTGATAAATCGTCATTTTCCGTTAAACAATTTTATACCGAATATTTCCGGATAAAGAATGAAGTTGATCAACAGCCTGTTAATGAAATTCTTTTCTTCGTTGGATTCAGTGGCGAGAATGAACGAAGATTGAATTTTTCTGAAAGTAAAAGTAATTATCACAAGTTTACCGAGGAGAATAAAATTTACAATCAGAGGATTTCCTTTTCAATCCTTGTCATAGTAATTTGGTACAATCGTTCTTCTTCTGTAATTTTAATCTTGTAAGAAATGTGTTCCCTCACTTTTTCCTTTAGTATTTACATAAAATATATATATATATACGTGTGTTTGTGTAAACCAAGTTGCTATTAAATTTGAATTTTGTCATAATTCATTTTGAATATTAATGAATGCGGTTCTGTTTTATATTACACAATTATGAATCGAACTCATTGATTTTCCAGTGAATGTTAATCATGTGAAAGTGATCCTCGAACAAATCTCATTCAATAGTTTTTGTCAATCATCCACAAACTTGTATACTATAGACGATCAATTAAGTACTAATCCACATATTAGTATTGATTATATAATTAACACAAATTATATACATGTTTATTACATAAACTATCATCATGAATATTTGAAGATTTTACCCTCAAAATTTACATAAGAAAGAAATATCATCAACAATAATTGGTATAAATTTGCATCATAAAAATTCATCGTAGCATGTAAAACTCGTTGTACTCAATCTTAATTATCTTGCTGAAAGAAAAATGAAATATATATATATATATATATTTCATTCAACATCCAGATTTGACATTACTCAGATGGAAATTTTCTGTCTTGATGCATACTTATGTATAATTGCTAAAGTTACGTTTTTCTGAAAAGGAATAACTAAGAAAGTCAATGCACCATATCTATCTCATGAATACTAAAAGATTTTTCAGAAGTTGTTTGGCAACATAAAAGATTTTATTGAATATGAATTGTAGATCAATTCGTCACATATGTTTTCCTATGAATCAATATTCGAAAGATGCAGAAATTTTTGACTAACCAAATTACGTCCATTTTTTGTTTTTATTTTTTCAATGTTTAGTCTACAGATGACGATGAAAATTAATCTAGACAAGTATTTCTTGAATCTTCCCAGATGAATGTATTTACATATTTGTCCTTCATCGTCTGTTATTTTTCTGCATTGTTTTTGTTTGAATGGCAACATATTTTTTTTTTCATAACAAGATGCAAATAATGATAACTTTCATCATTGTTACTATTCATCGGTTCTTGGCTATGATAGAATATTGAAATACAAATGAAATAAGATGCACGATCAATTTTTCAAGCAGAATACCCATAAGATGATTGCTTAGAAATGAGAAAGTGAAGCTATAGGCAAATTTTAATAACTTTAAATCAGATCCCAATAAGTACACTTAACATAGATTGAATATTTGCCAAAACTCTTTGAAAAAATAGAAGAAGAATAATAAATGAGTTTTTGTGTAACAAGTGATTCAGTGACCATAGGAAACATCTTATCTCTCAATGATGAAGTATACAAAGATTTTGATTCTAGTTCAATGCAAAACGAACAAAGACTTTTATTGAATACTAATTTGATATGTTAATTTATGATTAGTTTATGAAAATTCTACATGTTACTAGGTGCATTTGTGTAACTTTCTCAGGTTCGTGCCTTCTAACGATTGATTTAATACAAGACTATATCATTGACAAATTAGTTTTAACTATCGTATTTATGATAAGATAAGCGATGTTCGTGTTAAATAAGATAATTAATTTACACAGGAAATACATAATATTATGAGATTTAACTACATGTACAAGAAAAAAAATAATATGAATCATAGAATAAAATATACTACATTGCAATGCGATCAAATCGACGTTTAAGAATTATTATTAGAAGGAAAAAAACACATTAATTCGACAGAATATGCCTCATTAATCATTTTAAAGTCAGAGAAATCTGATTGTAAATAAAATTATACTTCCATTAGAAAAATAGATCAATTACTTATTTCACGAATGAGTCGATCTATTATTTTTAGCACGTACATCGAACATTAAGTGTCTCCCTTAAAAAAACATGTTTAATTTATTATGAATTCAATATTTCATAAAAAATATTATCGAACTAAATATCTTGTGATAGTTCTCGAATAATAGATTGATTGAAAATGGAACATTGATTATGCCATATGCAAAAGGAAATCGCTATTGTTTGTTCTATATTCATTTATTATTTAGTAGACTTAATTAGTTTTTTTTTGTGTTTCGATAACACGAGAAATATAAAACAAAATATAATTATCTTCACAAAAAAAATTAGAATAAATTTGATAAATAAGATGACATTGACGATTTTGTTTCAGTATGTATAACGAAAAATGAACTACTGTTGTCAAATCAAACAGTCATTGTCGATCAATACTGTGTTTACTATTGCTATTGATTTTTGAATTAATTTCTCATCAACGGTTTTTTTTTTATCATAGGAATTGATCACTAGAGATGTACAGTTTCAGTTCATTAACTGCCGACGTCACTCATTCATTGTAATACATGCGTACTCACATTGTGATACTGGTGTGCACTGAAGCAATAAAGCACAACGATAAGAAGAAAAACGGAGCAAGTATTGATAGAGTTTCTGTCTCAAGGTTATAGAAAACGTGAATTTCGACTTAATCACTTTCTCACTGTATTTCGTGTGATCTAGCGACTTACTTTTCAGTATTTATATCAACACTTCACGTCGGTTACATATTATCTTTAAGTTGATCTCCTTCAATTTCAATGATTCTATGAATGTTTATTTTCATAACGTCGAAGAATGTTACTTTCTTTTTCAACTAATCATGCTAACTATTGATTGTTATACAGTAGCTGACTATCATTCTTGAATGATAGTCATATAGGCAATCTTATACTCTTGTTTTTGAAAGAAACAACATGCACTTGCCGATATCGTATTATAATATAAATGAATAATTATATTTCTGATAAGAATAAGTAGTGTCTCCCACTAGGTATCTCACTTGTCTATCACCTTCATTTTTAGCTAAAACAAACATCCACTGTCTGTTTGATCTTTCGATTTTGACATTATCTCGACTAATTATATTTATGTAAGTATTTCTTGAAATTATTTTCACCTTCTCATCGTTTCTATATTGATAACCTTGATTAGTCTACTGTGAAAGCATGACTGTATGGAGATTATTGACATCTAAATTATTGATCGACGAATAAAAATAGAAACGACATAATGTTAGAGTCTGATATCAGAGACTAGAAGGTGTTGAAAGCATGAAGGCTAAATATTTAATCGATATTATGTAAAGGAAATATATATGCATAAGATTGCACACATGCGAACTTGATCAATCACAAGTGTATATGCCTAGGAAAAATAGCAGATTCATTAATTAATTTCTTGTTCTTTCTCTCATTTCATAGACAGCAAAAAGAAGAGAGAGAGAGAGAGAAAAGATTCAGGCACTTATTCATTATTCATATAACTAGTATGACAGTAATGTTCTAGTCAAGACTCTTGATATACGTAAGGTCGGTTGCTCGAAGATTCAGACAACATTTCATTCATAGACAGAGCGCATCTGATCTTTATTTGTATTGTAATGTGTCAGAGTGATCTAACGACATTTTAGATAGTATGTACTTTCTTTTTCGACATTAGACCATCAGTTATTGATTGTTCGATTATGATGATGATGATGATGGCATATGAATAAAAGAACATTTCTGAAGTTGAATAAAAAGAAAAAGGATATATCGACGGCATGTAAGTATACGGCAATTACTCTTATCAATCTTGTGAACTATTCTCTATTCACCTAACTAAAATGACAAATATACTGATTGAAATCTATGCTATTTGACGTGTGTATGTGTGACAAAGTTGGCCTTGCCATTCTGGACTGGTGATGGTGTGGGTAGCAGGCGTTTACATATCATGGCAGCTAAATCGAAGAAGATAGAAAAAGAAATGTATTACATGATACTTATCTTGTTATTAAGCTCAAATTTCAAGGAAGGGATAAAACTCATCAACACATTCATCTTTGTCAGCTGAGTATAACTAAGTAGGAAACAAATCAGTCAGATTAATGCTGTCTTGTTATCTTTAGTTAAAAATATTTTGATAAATATAAAGAAATACTGTATTTGACTTATTAGTATATTCTAATCTATCACTTTCATCTGTTATCACTCCAAGTATAATAATAGAAAATAAGAAGAACAACTAAGAGCCAGTATTAGTAAAGCGAACATGATCACAGTTGTATGTCGTATAGCCTGTAGACATGTGACTATTTGTTAAAAAATAAATTATCAGTATGGTTTGAATATTAGAGGCCTTTTTTTTTATTTATTTAATCATCAATTCATATAAGTTTTGGTTTTTTTTTTCTTTTTTTTTTTCGATTCTCATACAATGAAAAAGAAACATTTTAGTATTTACTGGCATGCAAGCAAAAGTAAAGGAGGGAGGGAAGCAGGGGGATGAGGTAGGTTCGTCGAGGGGGGAAGTAGTGAAGCGAAGGAAGAGAATAAGAAAGTATGCGGTACAAAATGTGAGCAAAAGTGATGATTGGGGTTGATAATTAATTGGTGCTTAGAAAAAAAAAGAAAAAAATGAGAAAAAAATACAAGAGGTATTATTGAAAATAGGATAGGCATCTAAATGTATATATATGTATACATATATATAATATACATATGGATATATATATATATATATATATATGTGTGTGTGTACGAGTTAATGTGTTGAGAGATTTGTGCGATTGCGATGAATCTTTTTTTCTCATATTCACTGATGTTCATCTATGAAGCGTAGCGATGATAATTTTTTATGTGCTTGCCGATGTGCAATAGATAGTATCAAGCTAGCTGTAATTTTTTCTCTTTTAGTTTTATGCAATGGCAAGCTTCATGACACCTGTCTTTTTTTTCTCTGATAGTTAAAGTAGTCAGCCGTTGTCGTCCTATTGTGCATATTTTCGTTCTCTTTTTTTCTTGCAAGATTGATTTCTGAGGTTTATTATGTGGTTAGAGACACTATCCAAACATACGTATACCCTTATCGACAGTAAGCACACATTCACAAAAAAAAACGAACAACAGCGGCTTTTTTTTGTGTATTCTCTCTATTCGCGCTCTGTCTTAGGGGTTGTTTCTTTTTATATTTTCCGTTTTTTCCCTCTCTCGCTTTCTCTCACTGTGCCTCTCTTTGTATTTAACACAAAAATTGTCTCGTTGTTTTCTTTTTTTCCTCTTTTTGATCGGATTGTTGGTGACGAATGTTGCTTTTGCTATTTTAAAGCTTGTTTACTATATGTGCATCATCATCATCATCATCATCATCATACGACATTAATAATATTAATATTAATCGTCAGTGAAGAAAGAGAGGAGCTATTCAAGCAATATGCACATGATCGAAAATCGACTCTGTCTAGATATCACATTTTTATATTTCATTCTTTGAAAACACACCCAAAGACGTATATATATATATATCAATTTTTAAATGTCACATTTTTAATGATGCTTCAATTATCTAAATAATAATCATTCTTCTATTTCTAGTTCAACTATGACGAGGTTATTAGTCGTAACTATTCTTCTAGCGTTATTTTTAACTATCGTTGATGGTCGATATGCTGAATGGGAGGAAATAAAACCGTATTGTAGTGCCCGTCCAAATCCGCAATGCTGCACAAGTCGTGACGATGATTGCTTCATGCCCTATTATGATTCTCGTTGCTATTGCGATTCATTTTGTTTTCGTGGTATTGATAATCATGATTGTTGTCCAGATCATGATGCTGTGTGTAAAGGCGAAGTTTTTGCAATTCGTACAACTCCACCACCACCACCACCAGAACCTACTCACTGCTATGATTCAGCAACAGGTCGTCAATATTTATTAGGTGAATCATTTTTAAACGATTGTAATTTATGTCGTTGTGTAACACTTGGCTTTCAAACAATATTATCATGTGAAGAAGATCTTTGTGTTAATAATCCAGATCTTCTATCATATATTAATAATCAACAACCATATCTTGGTTGGCGAGCATCGACCTATGATAAATTCAAAGGTGTTAAAGTTAAAGATGCATTAAAGCATTATCTTGGTACTATACCTGATCGTAGTCTACATAATATGGTTGATAGTGCACCTGATGATCCTAATGATTATTATCGTATGGAAGAAGTTGATTCATTCGATGCACGTACACATTCGAATTATGCCGGCAAAATTCTTGGTATCCGTGATCAAGGTAAATGCGGTATCTCATGGGCATTATCAACTGTTGATGTTGCCGCTGATCGTCTTTCACTTGTTCAAAATATCAAACGACGAAATGAACCGTTGAGTGTACAAAATGTTTTATCGTGCACAGATCGTGACGCTAAAGATTTTTGTGATGGTGGCCGTGTTGCATATGCATGGGGCTTTATTAAAGATCGTGGTGTTGTTACAGACGACTGTTATCCATATGAAAGTGGTACAATAGGCAATATAACTGAATGTCGATTCCATTTGAGTGAATCTGATTTACAAAATATTGCACAACATCGTAAATTATCAAATATTCGATGTCCATCAGGAGCTAGAGGTGAACATTTTAATTTCGGTCCTGCCTATCGTGTACGCGATGAAGCACTTTCAATCAAATATGAAATACATTTCCGTGGACCTGTACAAGCAACAATGCGTGTTACACCAGAATTTTTCTTATATCAATCTGGTGTTTATCGTTGTGGCGGTGCAAGTTATGATCGACAAAATCCACGCTATGCAAATTTAGCTTCTTATCATTCAATTCGTTTACTTGGTTGGGGCACCAGTATTGATGCGCAAACACAAAAACAAGAAAATTATTGGATCGCAGCTAATTCATGGGGTACAGGATGGGGTCAAAACGGTTACTTTCATATTCGTTTTGGTGATTGTGAAATTGAACAGACAGTTATTGCGACATATGGTAAATCTACTGACGTTCTTAAACGAAAGAATAAACGCCAATAGAACGAAATTTTTCAAAGAGAACAAACTTTTCTCCCGCCTCTTTCTTTCTAATTTTTATTTGATTTTATTTGTGCAGTGATGCTTTGAACAGTCATCGTATGTGTGTGTATTGTAGCGTAAGTTTTGTCCGTTCATAGTTAGTTTTTGATATTAACACGTTTTATTCTCATATAAATATACAGAAATAACGAATCTTAATAATTTTCTTTTTCTATTACTTTTTGCTATTTATGTTTAGTTTTGTTAATAATTAAGGCCTTGAATATATGGCGTAGCTAGGCGAATAAAATCGATGAATAATATCATCGATTTTATCGATGACACACGTAGGTAACTTGTTTTTGCTTTGATTCAGTTTAATAAAATGCAGGCCTATTTTTAGATTTGATTTCTTTCTGTATCCTTCGACAAGAAAAAGCCACTAGGTATGATCATCATCTATGATAACGGCGTATATTTGTCAATTATCTATCATTCCATTGTAAAAGTAAGGAGGAGTACTAGTTCTCGTATTTCTTTCGACTTAGTTACATGTGCACATGTCTGTTTGCATGACATGGTAAGATTGATTTCATAATGTCAAATGCAACTTGTTGTTGTTATTTGTTATGCATATGTTTATGTCCGTCCTTCTCTTTCTCATTCCCTCTCTCCAATTTTGTTGGTTTTATCGACGGCCTCTTTTTATATTGATTTGATCGACCTTGTCATAGTTGCCATTCATTCTGCATTTTTTTTTGTTAATCCCGCTTTGATCATTTGATACTTGCAAACAAAAATTTTCAGTGATTGATTGATGGTTCGACTTGAGTATCATTTGAAAAGAAAAATTGAAAAAAAAAGTGGCTCACGAAAGAATTTAACTATCAAATACAAGTTTAATGCTTAGACTACTATTCATTCAAGGCAAACATCAAGTTTGTTTGCCGTTTGTACTTTTTTTGCGTACATGATGCTTATTAATATGACGATTAAAAAAAAAGAGTAGCCTTGATTTCATCGAATCCAAGAGCAATTGAATGGATTCAATTAGTAAATTCAATCATTGTTTTTCTTTTGAAAGCATACATACATGTATAGAATGAAACGTTAAAACAAAAAAAAATGAAAGGAACGAGAGAAGAGAAAAGAATAAAATTAGAAATTAAAAAAAAAGAAATGAAAAGAACACTCGTCAATAGTTTTTTCAAAAAAAAAATAATTGAAAACATATTATTTTTCTTTTAAAATTCAATTATGCATTATTAAAATAATAGAAATCACCGTTACTGATTAATCATCAAGTTGACATAGCGCAGCAACACCTCGATTTATCCAATGTCGTTTTGTTCGATCCGATGGTAGTTCAATTAAAAGAACAAAATTTGTCGAATGACCTGTTGTACTTAGTACACCACGTCTAGCACTTGTCTGTAAAAATGAATAATATTTTAATCAAAAAAAAAATCCTGGAGAACAGTCTTCATTCTATACCTTATAAACAGGACATGAATATGTGTTAACTTCTGCGAAATTTTCAAAAATACCAGGTCTTAACCATATAATAGGTAAAACATCAAATAAAACTTTTGGCATTGATTCATCAAGTACACGAGTCGTTTTATTCCAACGAGCACCTTCAAGAAATAAACCTTTTACGTATGCACCATCTTCTGGTTTATTAGCCATATCATTATCTTCATTTAAAATATCAAATTCAAAAGCGAGTTTATCAATTGGAATTGTATATCGTCGTGCATAGTTTTGAAGAACACCTAAAATGTAACAATAATAGAACTTAGAATCTAATGTTTATGTTTTTATATTTCGAATAAACTCACCGGTCAAAAATGATTGCGTAAAGAAGAAGCCACTTATCCAAAATACATGCGGTGGCCCTTGTTGTATCCATGTTTGTAAGAATTTCAATCTAAAGATAAGAAAAATACAATAGAAGTAAAATGAGATTTCTTTTATTTTATACCGAGCCATCAAATCATTCAAATAACTTCCTAGTGGTTTTAATGATGGATAAGATTTAGCTGCCCATGCATTTGGCACTTTACCAACAAACATAGAATTGAATACTTCTTCCAGTTCAGATGACATTAATACAAGACCTTTAATAGCTTTACGTAAATCAACTAGAGTTTTTCGAACTTCAAACGTTAATCGATTATAACGAATGATTTCTTGTCTTAAAACGGTATTCATAGATTCATTGTAAAGTACGGGATATTTTTTACCGATCTATACATAACATATTAATATAACAATAGATAAAAAATTTGTAGCATACGATTACTTACAACTTCTGTATCAAAATCAGCAGGTAATTTACTAAGAATATCAGCTGCTAGTTCATCCATAACAACTGATGGTGTTCGTCCTTCACCACCTGTTGTTTGTTTGGGTAATGTGAGTAGAATACTATCAAACAACTAAACAGAATAAAAGTGAAATTAAATATCGTCAAAGTGTCTATTGCAAGAAATAAGAAAATTTAAAAGTTAATTCAATACGAACTGTTTGTGTTTCTTGTTGATCTTTAGTAATATCAGCATTTGCATTAAAACCATATACTTCAGGTAATGGATTCAGCGGTAATGTTCTAACATAATCAACATAAGTTTGATGTGGACCATCTGTTGGAATATAATAGGTGCCACTTTCGGAAAATCTAAATAAAAAGATTTCAAGTATATGATTATAATTTTTGTTTTTTATTAAATTTAATTATTATATTGTGCGGCAGTAAAATGATTTTCTTTATTAGATGATTAGTGAGAAGAAGAAAAAAAAACGTATTATCGTTTATTGTTAACCAACTTGAGCCCACGATGGTCGTTTTTTAACTAAGATTGCTCGTTTTCCAACAGTAGCCCAACTCGGACGTTTGAAACGTTTTCGAGCTGTTGATGAGCTTTTCGCTTCATTAGTATATGGATATAAACGTGCTATTTCTTGGTATTTATTTGTTAATGGATAATTCGTACCAAGTAGTTCAACATAATCATCTTCACTATCATCATCGATGAATTGATTTGTTGATAATGAATCTGTAATTGGTAAAGTTGGATTTTCATCAACAACTAATTCACATGGACATTGTTTAGCCATTGTTGATGAGAATAGTATTAATAGAAATGTTATGAGTATGAATGTTTGTTGAATCATATTTATTCTCTTATACTAGTCGTATGATCAAATCAGGAAATGATAGAAAATGTATGTATGAAGAAATGTTTAAGTATGAAAAAGAAAATGATCAATTATGTGTAAGTGCATAAAAACGAAGAGGCACACAGGTCATCTGTTTATTACATCTTTAAAACCATCGATAATATTTAAAATGTGTCATTTGTCGTCGTTGTTTCGACAATTGATTGTTCTCGAGAAAATCGATTTCAATGAATTTTATATTTGCAATGTATAAACACAGACGAACAACCATGACAATTTACAGATATTTCACATCTTGTTTATTTCAATGAAAATTTTCTTATGCGACTAATTCTTTTGTCCTTCATGCTTGCATTTCTTATTATCTCATCTAACAACTCTCACACTAATCTTTTCCTATTCAAAACAATGTCGAATATCTTTTCTTAACTTACTGGTATTTATCTGTATTGACCACTTCAGCATTGATACAAACAGATAATAATGATAGAAGTAAACGACGATCTTTATCATCTGTAACACGACCACCATAATTACATTCTCCAAATAAATATGATATCTAATAGAGATTATGCCAAACAAAAATGAATAGTTTGAATATATGATAAAAGATACATACCGCTTCCAAGGGTAGATCCTCGTATTCATTGAGAAACATCTGAAGTTGCCGTAAAGAAATACGAAGATCGGATTCACTGAAATCAATAATATACATATGTTTGTGTGCAACTCGAATTTCATGACAAAGAAATATGTATGTATATATTTAATTTGAAACTTACTCAAAAAAGTATGGAATATTCCCTAAAATAGAAAACAAAACTCTAAATCGAATATTTTATTTCATGAATCAATCTTACATCCAAGTGGCCCGAATTGTCTTCGTTCTTGTACGAGACCATGAAAGAAGCATAGACCAAATAAAAGTTTTCTCCATCGTTCGGGCTTATTACAACCATTGAAGAATGTTTGATCATTAATTGGATCATTCAAATACGAACGAAGTAAATTCGCTCTTAAACCTTTTGGACTCTCATTCGTCATTTTAATACCATTTTGTAATATAGTAACAGGAAACAGATCCGATGGATACGATGTTAACCAGAGACGAAAGTCATTATGAACTTTGCCTGGTACTAATAGTTCTTCGCATATACGTTCTAATTTTGGCATCCAACTTGCAGCTAAATGACAATTCTGTAACACAACCCACGTCCCTTTTTGAACACCCTCTGTTATTAATGATTGAGCATAGGGACCCTAAAAATAGAAACATTCTTTTGACTATTAAGAAAAAGCATAAGTATTGTTAGTTGATATACTTGTCCTTGACCAAGAGAAACAGTTTTTATGCGTTCATCGAACACACCCATTGTTTCACCACATTTCAGTAAAGCCATCATTGGATCAGCACCCGGTGATAATACAAATATTAGCGGAGTTATTGGTGATGAATCAGCATACGAACCCGGAAGATCGAATGTTGGTGGTTCAACAAATTGTGGTCCCATATCTTTAATAATATATTGTTGTACAGCCGGCACCATTTTATCCGGTCGAAATAGACGTAAAAGTACAAGTCTAAAGAAATGAAACAACAGCATTCTATTTAAACCGAATGCAATATTCAATTTTGAAACAAAAACGTTTTCTTTTGTTGTTTGTCATCTACACAAGAGTCTTCTCGATACGTTGAGTGATTCGTTAGATTGTATATTAAGGTTCGTCATAAAAAGATTTCATTGGATCAATTTTAAATTTGGCTTTCAGATCAATTGACTGTGCTCAATTTGAGAAATATGTACAATAGGCTATAGGTGCTGAATAGAAAGAACTAGGAGAAAACTATCTGTTGCTTTCGTATAGACTAGATTATTCGTTAATTTATTCTTATAAAAGAACAATTATTCCATAGGAACCAATGACTTCTACTTACAATCATAATGTAATGATAGAACTTTCTACATTTATACTTGAAAATTTCTTTTATATTGTGTTTCATAGGAAACGATAGTAAAATTTCATATTCGTACCTATCTAATGCACCCAAATTATTGAATTCATCTGGATAAGATTGTTCATGTGGTGTTGGTGAATCATACATTATTTTCCATTTATTTGAATTTTCTTTGACATGTGCCATTAGATTTCGAAAGTTAGGCAATTCAGATGCTCGAACAATTTCTGCCCATGACTTATCAAGTAACCAATCTGATGCGGGATTTGGATATGGATTATCAAGACCAACACCGCCAGTCAATAGAAAACGCCAAATATTATCATCAACTTCTCCACGACCTTTGCCTAATTGTACACAAAGTATAAATGAAAATAATAGTTTATGTCGTTCCAGTAACGATCGACAAACATTTCGATAAATCGATTCTGTAAAATGCGCATTCAATTTTCGAATACGTTCACTTAAATCCGATGTTTTTTCACTGTTTTCAATCGACATAACATATAAATTAATAAACCAGACAAGTGAATATTGATACATCTAAAAAGAAGGTGTAAATTTTAAAGAAACAAAATTATTTCATATCTCTTCATACCGGATCGATATTTGCCAAATCTGATATGCAGAAAAATAGAATTGTTGAATGTTTAGCAACTGGTAAATATCCTTGTCGAGTAGATTCAATTTCTTTTTGGGTTTCTTCAGCTATCTTTTGTTTAGCTTCAATTTCTTCGGAGATTTTTTTCGATGATGATAAAATTTGTATAGCCGTTTCGTTTTCAAGTAAATTACCCTTGAAATAGAAATGAGGAATAGAAATTCGAATGAATGAAAAAGAAAGCAAAATCATTTACAGCTGATGATGATAAAACTTCCAAAATTGTATCTTCGATTTCTTTTTGTTTTCGTTTATTTTCAGCTGATTGAATAATTAATGTATTTTTTTGTTCTTCAAGTTCAGGTTTTTCCTTTGCAGCAACAATACTCAACAATTGATCTTGTAAACCTTCGGCTGTTATCATAAAATTAATTAACGTGACTTTAACCGATGCTTCTGGTAAATAGTGTGGATTACGTAATTTCGTTGTTATATAAAAACGAAAATCACGTGAATATTCAATAACATTTTCACCGAATTTAATATACTAAAATAATAATTATACATTTCTTTTATAAAATTCATAGAAATTATTTGAACAGAAGACATTGACTTTATTTTTGAATAGAAAGAAAGTTTCCGTTTTCAATCAAGAATTTTACAATGTAGTGCAACAAAATTGTTAGTTTGAAGGCTAATGCCGTAATATCCAAGAATGATTTTCTCAAAAAATGATGGAGCGTTTTATTCTACACTTGAGTTCGAATTCTGAGACATGTTTATTGAGAATAAAATATTCCAAAGGGATAAACTTCGTTTGATTTCATCATGCTTTTATTTTGAAACTAGAATTCTATCGAATCACAAAACTCGTATAACTATGTATTTCATTAGATCTTCTTTGTAAACATATTAACACATAGTTGCTTATTTCTTTTGAATATCAATGGACAATCGAATTTTTAAACTTTCTAAAGGATATATTAACGAGATGAACGTTATAAGATGCAATATTTTCTTAAAAAGCTTAACACAAAGCGAGACAAATATTTCATAGTGCAAATTATAATATCATAAATAATAGAATGAAACTCAACATGTCAATATTGAGTTTTGGCCTCGTATGATTCATTCTCAATAGTTGCATACGGACTATCTTGTGGTTTGTTAATGTCAATGACAAGTACAAGTGCTATGCATCAAGCGTAACTTCTGTTTAATGTCACAGCTAGCATTAATTATAGATTTAATCAATTGGTTCTGTCTGTTATTTAAATGAACCAACATATCTCGACAATTTAAATCAACTTCTAGCTATCCCAACATATAAATTAAATGATCAGTAGTACTTTTCTTTTGTCACTTGCGAATATCCATAGGAAAAATCTTTCTATTTGATAAGATAAAACTATCTGTATATGACTTACTTCAACACCTTGCTGTTTAAATGTTGCTTTGAGTAAAACATTATCCAAAATAGGATCTAATTCTTCATTAATATTTTCTAATAGAACAGGAGTACCGAATTGAATAGAATTTTCTAATGTTCGTGCATAAGTCGGATCTTGTAATTTAACAACAGATAAACGATTATCTCGTTCCATATTTTTAATCCATTTATTTGCTTGTGATTGAGGATCGATACAGAGTGGCCAACGACGTGCATTGGTTGATATAATACCATTATCAACTGAGAATGAATCGACAGGTAAGCCAGCTATTTGCCATGCACGAATTTTAACGGGATCACCCAGTGTTGTATTCAAAGAGAATACATCTGAACATGGAATACGTTTAGATCGACATAGATCAATCCATTGGCGAATACAATCCTAACAAAAGAAAAAAACAAAGTAAAATATTCATTAATTGAGAATATATATATGTCATCAACTAACTAAGCGATAGTTAATTGTAAAAGGTCCAAGATAAGCAACAACACCAGCACTTAGAAGAATATCACCAGTCAATTGTATATAACGTTCACCTAATTTTCTTGCTTGATCAGTCCAACGATCTTTCTCTCCACCGAGACCTTCAATTAGTTGTACGGCACGTGTTAATTTTTTCTCGCACAAATTTCTTTGATCTTCTAGTTCATTTTTTTTCTGTACATTTGTTTCATATTCATCAGTTAACGCTTTTAAACGTGCTTCCAATTCTTGTACTTGTCGTTGTTTTTCTTGTAATTTAGTCATTTGTTCCGATAGAGCTTCTTCAGCTTCCTCTAATTTCATACGTTTAGGTTGTACAACTTTTATAACACGATCATATTTTTCAAGCGCTAACACCCATTTACATAGACCTTCACAAGCGGCCGATACTTTAGCTACTTCGACTGGTTGAAAGGATGAATTTTGAGCGAAACGATCACGAATTTGTTTTATGACTGCTGGTTTGATATTATCTTTATCATAATTTTGTAAATTCTTAATAGGAAATAAAACACAATAATCTATTCCATGTGAAAAAAAAATAGGAACTTACTTTACGAAAATCCATATCAGCTAAAAGTCGAACTGATGTTGGCCAATAATCGAGTACAGGTTTTTGTGTTGCAGGATCAATCTTACGTTCAGGAGTTTTTTCAAGCATAACACATACAGCTTCCATGACGAGTTTTACACCGTTTGGTGGATTTTTCATAGCTTTGACAATAACCAATTCATTTGGTTTTAGAGTATCTATTTGGTAAGAACGAAGCAAAGAAAAAACGAGTTAGTTTGACAGATATTCTTCTACGTCATAAATATAAAAAGTTGAATTCGGTGAGAAAATGCTGCTAGTCAATAATTCATTTTTTAATCACCAACAAACACAGACAACTTTTTATTCGACGTAAAAATCGATTTGAAGGGACATAGATACGCTGCGTATTTGGAAAGAAAATTATCAGCAAATCATAATTCTGGACAATGATTTAAGGGAGATTTTCTTCGAAAAATATATTCTACTTCTCTTTTTACAGACCAAATATGACACAACATGTCGATGCTACACAAGTTCAGAAGGAAAATTCTATTTTTACAGAATTCATTTATGTTAAAGTTTGGCAATGCTGAAAAATAATCTAAATACTAACATCAATCAAATAGGATGTTGATAGCAAGAGATTTACATTTGTTTTCCTTGTTGTAAAATCTATTGATAGTAATTGAATATTGCTATATGAAATTTTTTTTCCGTTAAATAGATCAATTCAGATAATAGAAAAAGAAACGAAAAGAATATTTCGTTGAGCAATATCAGTTCAGGATTAATAAGAACACACGTGCTATAGTTTAGTTTTCATGATTGATACTATGTTTTTTCGTTGAATGTATATGAAGACAATAAAGACATCCAACTTACTCAGAGCTTCTTCGGCTTCTTTTAGAGCTGGTAAAGCTTCCATAAGTTCATTTTCACACTCATCCTTAATCGATTGAGCTTTAGCTGCTGCTTCATTAGCAACAGCTTCATCGGCAGCGACAATTTCTTTACGTGCTTCAACTTCTGCTGTTTCTTGTTCAATACGAATCTATGAATACATAAACAATATCATGATAATATATTTATCAAAGTAAAAATTAGAACATGCAAAATATAAAATCTCACCATTAAATTTTCAACAACAATTGCTGTCTCTTTTAATTTTGGTTGTAATTCTGTTAATTCTTTCTTCATAGCATCGATAGCAACACGTGCATAATCAAGTTGTTTAAGACCATTTAAATAGTTATCTTTTAATGTTTGAATTTCATTACGTTTAGTTCGTAGTAAATCTAGTTTATATAACAATATATTATTTTCAAGTATTACTTTGATCGAAATGTTCAAGATAACTCCCCTCCCACTCCTCGTTAGTCACCGTTTCTGGTGCTCGAAAACAGCACAATCGATGGATGCTGAAATTTTTTCTATAGACAGATCACACAAAAAGAACCAGACACATGCTCGAGGGAAACATATTTGAACAATACATACTTTTGAGTATCAGCGGTGAACATTTTAGCACTATCGAATAAAGTTAGAAGGGCAATGACAAGGAACTACAATGGTACTGCTACTCTGAAAATGCGATTTACACAAAAATGTAAAGAAAAGTTTGGAGAGTTGAACGATGAGTGAAATAGAGGAAAGTTCGTAAAAATCAAATAACAAATCCAAAGAAATTCAGACTGAACTCATCCCGAGGAGTACATCGAAAGAGAAATGGTAGCATCCATAAACAAAAAACCGAATTGTTTTTCAGACAGTGGGGGGGGGGCGGGCGGGCGGGGGCGACCCTATAATTGAAAATATAATTCTGAAGGAGAAATTCCCTCTGCTTACTTAGTGCCTTATTCTCTCTTAGGTTATCGGATATCTTTAACAAATCCTTGCAGTTGATAAGGTCTAATTTTGTTTTCTAAAATTATTTTCGAATTGCACAACTTGACTCCGATTTTTACAAGAAATATTTGAAGACATTTCCTGTTTGATGTATACGTGATGGAAATCAATGATCACTTATTTTTCAACGAAAAATATCGGCTTCATAAACAAAAAACAAAACGTAAAACTTTCATAGGTGCACTCAGTTTTTAGTATTCATTTTTAACTTTGTTGAGATCATTAAAAAATACATTTGCAATTAACTATTGTCTTTTTTCTTACCTTTAAATGTTAAAATCAATTCTAAATAGGATGTTGGTGTAACATAATTATGACGTGATAATTGTTCAAGAAATAATTCAGATAGTACACGTATATTTTCATGAAATGTTTTACACATAATCTTTGAATAAAAAACAAACAAACGACATGAATATTCATGTTTTCGTTTTAGTTGGACAAGAAGAAAAAGAAATTTTCAACTTACAACACAATTCACTCGAATATCATCTTCTAATTCGACTTCTTCTAAAAATTTCTTAGCTACCATTTCAAGTGCATCTTCAGGCCATGATGTAAACCAATCAATAGTACAGCAATTAATTAATGATGGAAACATACGAAGACGATTACGAAAAGCATCGCCAATAGGTGAAAATGCAAGAACAATGTGTAAACCCGATCGAACACGTTCAATAAAATAATTGTATAATGCCATTGGTGTTGATTCGATTTTGCGATTCAATTGTCGAGCTATACCTTGCATTTTATCGCAGATTTCTGCTCGTTCATCAGCAGGAAATAGATTCGGTATATCAGCCGTATTTAACATCATATTAATATCTTCGATAAATGATTCATCTTTCTTTAAAAATATAAACAACGGCAATGTCGAAACAATGAAACAACAACAAAGTTAGAAATCTTACAATTTGAGAATCATTGAAGAGAAAGACGGTACTTTTGCCTAGTTGAAAAAAAATAGAGTAACAGAATTAGCTGAATGTTTTATGAAGTTTTATTGATTCTTTGAGAAAATATATAGGGGAACACGACTCGAACGATACAAGTTCATTTTCTTGAATTTGTTTTGTATAAGGATAGTTTTTAGATTTGAATCTTTGAAAATTTGACGTTACAAACATGTTTTATCACGGTCAAAACTGTACTTTTACATTGGAAAGTATACGAACGGGTGACTTCAACATACGAATACAGTAACATAGTGATTAGCATCACCGGACAACATAAAAGCGTGATATAAAATGAAAACCATCGGATATTGGTACATGCATGATTTGGTACTGTTCAACAAGATTCACTTAATAGTTTACCTTTACGATTATTTTTTTTCGTCGTTTCTACAAAGCCAATAAAATTTCTCTAACCATTATTATCACGAGTAAAATTTCTACCGATTGACTTTAACAATCAATCAATAGAAAATAATCTTACCAGTTGAAATAAACAGAGATATGTAATAGTTCAATGACTAATCATGGCAAACATAAGTTTACGAAAAACGTTTTCATTTAGTAAGATTATTTTGTGCATAAAAGTCTAAGTTATTACTCATAGCTATAGTATTGCTGGGCAAAATATAATGTATTCGATCGGTTTTCTATTCGAATAAATTTTCGAATAGAAATAGGGTATAGATCCCTGCAACTTTTCCCATTTATGACAGACGACTCCAGCTTATCCATACTATTTTAATCTTAGGGCTTTTATTTCATTCGAAATTTATTCGAGTCTTGCTCATATAACAGATTTATGTTGATGTACCATTCATCACTCGGAAGGGCATATAAGTAGGAGAAATTTCTCATGCTATTTTTATCTTTAGATTGCAAATTATCTGACATCGCGATCTCAATATATGTTTTCAATATCATGATTAGTTTTCTATGTAACGAAATAGTAGACATGTCAGAAGTATTGAGATAGATTTATCTGATTATATTGGATCTCAACGACAAATTCTAACACTTGATCTAATATGATGATTCGTTCTCATCAAGTTAGCCTTACTAACTACCTATACATCGATTTAACTAGATTAGATAGTTTCAACAGAAATCTTTATTCATTTCGAATGGAATGATCTGATAATATAGAACTAGCGTGAATGACTTTAGATCGTCTTTGTCATAAGCGGTGAAAATCGTACATCTCAATGATATTCTCATTTCAAAGTCTATCTACAAAATAGTGTCGTATATCATATGTTTAAATAAATATTTCTCAAATGCACCGTTATAAAATCAGTAGGCGAACAAAGGAAGAATTCGTCTTCAACAGTATTTTCATATGATGAAGTTAATAGAATTCGATTGATTCGAGAAAATCAATTATAGTTCAATGAGAATAAGTTGTGATTGGTGATATAAAACTATTTCTTTATGATTATGTCGTTTTATATTACTTTGGTATAGAAAATATTCTGAAGGATAATATCTTTATAGATTCAGTTGATGCATGACAAAAAAAAATAATGTTCTACAATTAAATTTTTACCTTCAACTCCACTCTTTCTAAATAATTTCCTAATATCATCTCTCCATTCATTTTTTCCGTAAGTTCTCGATATTTCAATTTGAAATAGTTCATAATCTGCCATAAATGCTGCCATCTTACACGATGAACTCTAACGAACAAACAATAGACAAAGTAATGAAATGAAACGAATCGAATTCAAATTTTAGTGTTCATACTCGTCCACTTCCACCAATACCAACAAGTAAAGCATGACCTTGATCTTGCTTAAGTACACGTGATACACGCGATATATGTTCGATAGCAAATTGAAACATAACAAGATGCATTGGACTTTTACTTATAGCATTGTAATCCTCTAAATAAGCTTCCATGACTTTTTGCAATTGTTTTAAATCGCCTATTTCATCATAAGGTTTAACATCAGCATCGGGTTTTATGAAATCTCCAAACATTAATGCACGAATCTAAGCAGAATAAATGAATATGAACTATAATTAAAACTAAACGTATTTGTTATAAGATTAAAACGTGAAACATACTAATACTGCTTCCTGATAACTGATGAAAAAAATTTTAACTCAATAAAAACTTTTATGAAGATGTTCTTTTGTAATAGAGTTTTGAATCTTTCAGATAATTATTGATTAGAATAAGCATAACGAAGAACTCTCACGCAATGACATCACAAAACGAAGAAGTTTGTTTTTTTAAACTACCAAATAGAATCCTCTCTACGGCACGATTCAAATTTGTTGGCAAAATTTTTAGCTAGAATATATTAGCTTCCCAAAATCTTTGTTTTTCAAAATGAAACTTGCTATTTTACTAACGACTCAGTTAGGTAATCGACTTCAACGTTCATTATACGATTGTTTTAGTCAAATCTAACACTAGATACTTATGCATACATTTTCATCGCGCAGTTGTTTTGGTGCTGGTGCATCTGCTGGTACAAGATGTTCAAGTATTTTGCTAATATCTTGCTTCAATGTTTCATTCATAATTTCTTTAACTGTTGAATAAAATGTTTGCCGGTCACTATCATCAATAAGTCGATCATAGAATACTCGATAGATTTCATGTATCCATAAACGATATAATTTCTTTTCTTCTTTCAAATGTGTATTTGGTACTAGTAGTACTCCTCTAATAACACGTGAATAATCACGTAAATTAAATACGTAATGAGATTTTTGTGGGGTTGGTAAGAATTGTTCACAAGCTTTTTTATAGACTTGCATCGTTGCTTGTACAAGTAAACGACCAACACGTTGAAACGTTGCTTCAAAACCGCGTGCGAAATGCCAATCAACGATCGATGTAAAAATCTTTTGCATTGTTTCATCACTGAATGAATCGATTGATATGATATTACAATGACGAGCAAATCGACCAGTTATTGTATTACGACCACCACCAGGTGGACCCATTGCACCGAGAAAGAACTGAAAAGACGAAGAAACAAAAATGAGATCGTCCATTACATTTTTCTTTTAGAAGAAAAAAGAAATATTTACAAGATCAAGAAGTGTAATCATTGATGTATCTTTACGATCAAACCAATAGCCTTGATCAAGCCATTGACGAAGCAATTCAATAGGCGGTTGACTACCATATTTTTCTTTGGCTGGCATATTTAAATCGTCAACAAAGATAATACATTTTTTACCCATGGGTGGACCAAAAACACCTTTACGACGTCTAGAAATATATATTTCATTGATTCAAAAACACTCTAGACAAATATCGTGATGGAAATTCTTTACCGATCAAGTTTACTCATTATTGTATCCATTGTTTGATTTGATGATGTTCGAGCCGAGAAATTCACAACATTAGCAACAAATCTAAACGAGTTATATAATAGAATAGATTACTTATAACGGAGAACTGTTCTAGGAAAGCAAAGAAACTTTTCATCAGTATAAAATGAAAAGTTCTCTATTGAAAATTTTAAAGCAGATTTAGGATTTTACTGAGTTCTTGTATGCCAATCTAAAATTCTACTCATGTAGAAAATTTACATGTATCTTGTCATAACGTAAAACTTTGAAAATATCGATAAAGAGATTTCTGATATTTATCTATACACGCTTAGGTTGAGTAGATTCTCCAGTGAAGGAACCAATAGATTTGGATGTTTAGGCAAAGAAAAGAAAATGTACAATTGAAGAAAGTATACAGATTCGAGATTAATTCAAATTGTTTTATTCTAATCGAAAATGTCACGGATTTTTGGTAGATTGGTTTAGTCACTGAAAATTTCCCAAGGAAAATACTTCTCTGTTTGTATCATTTGGAAAATTCTCTTCTGATCTATTACTATAATCAATATGGCTTGATTACAATGATTAGCTATTCTATTCATCGTTATATTATGATAGTAGAGAGATCTTAATTAACGTGGTGATCGAATTAATTCGAAATTTGATTAGAATTTATCTAGTTGTATTTTTTTCTAAAGACGAAAGGTAAACTTTCAAGCTAAAATCATTTGTATTTGAAAATTTTTGCAATTAACAAACTATACTTTGTACATACAATAAAATTCTTTCAAAGAGATACTGAGTGTATTTCTTCTGATACGTTCTTTCAGCATTTTGAAAAAAAGCATCTATCAAGCTAAATTATGTGAGATAATCCCGCTGATAAGATATTTTCTGCAGAGATCATCTTATATAAACTACCAATCGAATCATTTTCTCATTCAATCGAGTAGTTCTTCGACTATGAAGCTATGTAATTTTGTAATCAGGGGAATAATACGAGAAATAGATGATCTTTAATTAAACATACTTTTCTTTAGGTAATCGAACAAGAAAATAGTTATTGATTGCCGATTTACCAGTACCTTAATAATAAAAACTTTCCTATTTAAAAACAAAGAAAGAAAATTAAATTTTAATTCGTCTTCTACCCGTTGGACCAACAAATAAAAGTGGAATATTATGTGATAGAAACGTTTCTAAGAAGAATGCTTGTCGTGCAGTTTCATCTGTTTGTATAATTAAATCAACAACTCGTACACCATCTGGTATAGTTAAATCTTCTCGTGGTATCATATCAGGCCAATCACGCCAATGACCAGCTGCTTTTTTTTCAAAATAAAAATCGAAACATGTATTTCGTTCAGGAAAAATATTTGCCTAGAAAACAAAAATCAAGAAGTTCATTTATTCTATTTTGTCTTTATGTATTCCTTTTTACTTTGGAAAATTTGATTGATTTTGGTTTCGGATATTCTTCCATGGCACCCGTTAAGAAATCTCTTAGAAATGTATCGAATTTCTTTCGACTATCACCCGTTATTGTACCAGCTAAACCCCATATAAGTGCAAATAAAAATAGACCTTGCAACCAAAGTAACATCTAAATGACGAAAAAAAAACAGTATATATATACACAATATATACATCTATTCATATTTATATTTAACTTATTTTAAATCGATAAAATATAAAGAATGATAATAATAGGAATAATATTAAATTAAATGAAACTAAGATTATTGCATCTAGCATGCAGATCTAATTTTACAAACCTGAAGCGTATTTAATTGTGCCTAAGAATGAGAATCATTGTTGTAAATCACGTAGCAATAAGAAGGAATCATTTAAGAGCGAGCGAATTTCTTATCAATTTGGCGAATTTAATTTATGTTTATTTTTATTTCTGTCTTACAGTTGCTGGTCGGATAACTAGACTTGAAGGGTGTAATAACTCAACAAGCCAACGCGGCTGAAAGTTTAGTTTTTTTTTATTTAGTTATTTTCGTTTAGTTTTTGTTCAGTTTTACTTACAGTATTAGCATTGATTTCAGGATAGACTTTTCCATCATGTCCCGTTGTACCAGCACCAACGATTTCATCCATTAACGATGTATATAAACGCATAAGACTAAATGTCAAATGTATTGGTGACGTGGATAATTGAAATTTACAATTGAAACGTAGAAACTCAAGGCATGGATCAACCATCCATTCAAATAGATCATTTATTAATTCGCGTGCTTCTTTTGTCAACGCTGGTGGCAGTTCGTATTGCACATAAGAGTCTTTAAATACACGCCAGCCAAGTTGATTTGGATCCATATAAATCATACCACAACGTGATACAGTAGCTGGTGAAGCTTGTTCAAGATCTTCTGGTTCAAATATTAGATTCATTTGATTATTCATTTGAATAATTTCACCACTCATTAAACAAAGCTAAACATAGGTAGACACAAATGAAAATTATCTTTACGATTGGTAAATAGCAATGATTTCAGAATTTTGACAAAAATAAAATTTTTTCATTCAACTGATTCTCTCTTATGGATTAGATTCGATACTACTTAAATCGCCACAAAACATCCTATGAATAATTATGCATTATTTCATAAGTCAACAAATGAAAACTCTGCGATTGAACCTTTTCACGAATATTATATATTGCATTGAAAGATCGAAAATTATCATGAATTTTAATCTTAACAGAAATCTTTTATTGCTATTGTAAGAAATCACAGAATGTGTCTATTCATTAGTCTCGAGTTACAGATTGATTCTTGTTTCGGAAAGCAAACAAATACATCTCCTTTCTAAACGAATAAAAAACTTCGAACCTTTTTATTATCATCAAGAACTGTATTCATATTTTCAATCCAAACAGCATCAACAGGACCTAAACGAAAACATCTATGAAAATAAATCTATTTGTTTCACTAATAATTCTACCATCGAATATAATCCATTTTCTATCCAACGTCTGACTAGCTGCATATTCTCGAAATGTTGTAGCTAAAACACCTAGTTAAAATCAAACAAAATTATAAAACATAGATTAATAATTGAATTTCAAATCAAAATCAGTGGCATACCATCCGTCCATTCATGTGATACCTCTGTAAAACAAGAAAATATTAAATATGTAGCGAGCAGAAGTGTGATAATTAATCTTACTATCGAATTCTCCATAAAGTTGTCCGATAGTTACCGATTTTGGATTAATAACTTTATGAATAACTTTATGTTCATCCATCATTCCCGCAGCTTCTAAATCGGCTAAAGCACCAGCTAATATTTTATATGCTGCTGATTTTCCACCCATAAAAGGTCCAACAATCATAAAACCATGACGAACTAACATCATTTCATAAATCTAGATTAGAAAAAAAAACGAGAACATTTCATTTTTCATTTTGAACGACAATAACTGCAAGAAAAATTTACTTGAATTATTTTATCAACGAAAAATTGTACGGGTTGTAATTTCATATGTTTTGAATTTGTATGGATAGCTTCAAGAAAAACTGCATAGTCTGGCGTAGGTAAAACAACACCCGGAAATAGATCACTAATTATGCCTTCGAATAGTGGAACATCCTATGATTAAAAAAAAATAAAACGATAGGATTTCGAAAAAAAGACTCAATTGATTTGCTCTTACTTGTGCAAGAAATTTCGGTAGATTAACATCTTTAATAGCACGTAGAACTAAGATTGATTCGTCTTCATTGAGATATTTTTGTTTTAAATTTCCCGATGCTGTCAATACAGATTTAACAGCACGCATACCATAATCATAGTGATGTTGTGATGATAGTTGTTCTGAACATAATTTGTATGTTGCAACAATTTTTCCAGATAATGAACGAGCATCGATAAAACCCATAGAATATAAACTAATTTCACCGATCATAGCCTTTAGAAAGAATACACTTATTGATAGATTGCTTTAGATTTTTTCTAACTTACATAATCCGGTACCATCATAGCTACTGTACGAAAGAGTACTTTTAAATTATCAGGTAATTCAGATCGACCGGCATAACCAGGATTCTAGAAGAAATATAGAAGAATTTATGCTATGATAACAAAGAAATAACTAAGAAAATGCAATCTACCATTGTTATAAATACAGAACATGTTGGATTAAGTTCAAGTTCCGTATCTTCAAAAATAAATCGTTTCTGAGCACCAGCTATAGCTCGTTGAATTAATTGAATTTGTTGAGCTACGACTGATAAGACTTCTAATTCGATACGATTGAATCTATAAGAGTGAATAGATTCAACGAAATTAAATCTTATCTAAAAATAGACAATACTCACTCATCGAAACATGCCCAAGCACCTAAAATATATAAAACAATTATATAAAACATATTAACACGTCTCAATTCTTCTCTATCATTGACAGGGATGACTTCGTATGAACTCCGCTCATGCTTAAAGTAACGTTAGCACTATTCTCTGTCACACATTACGATATAACCAATGGGTGCACAATTATATCGAATTCACATCACAGAAGGATTTACTATGATTCAGATTCTCAATTTAAACCATATCATCGTTTTTTTTGTTGATATTTTATAAAAATATAAATCAAATGTATCCTACCTGATTGAGCTAATCCTTTAAAGAATTTCGACATAGCTTTATAATCCAAACTATCTGAACAATTAAATACAATACATTGTTTTGCGACAGCTTTCGCCAAATCTTTCGTTGTCTCTGTTTTTCCTGTTCCAGCTGGACCTTCAGGTGCACCGCCCAAGTTTAATTTTAATGCACCCATGAGTGTTCTATCACGAGAAAAATAATATCAAAATACGCATATATACATATAGAAAGAGTGTGTGTGTGTGTGTGTGTGTGAAGATGACGGTAGATTTCTGAATATTGTTTTAATACGAATGAATCACTTTCTGAAAAATCCAGACGCTATTCAATTGCATTCATTCTATAAAAAATATCTCTTGTCGGCAATGGACGTTGACTCATATCATAGAGACTTCTCCTAGAATACTTGCCATCCGACAATGATGTATTATGGTGAACTTCGAGATATTCGTTTTCGTAGGTTAACTTCTATTCTAAATCGTTAATTCAGAAATTTTTGCTCTTTAGTTACCCAAAGATTGTCTTGCTTAAATATTCAGATGAATATTGCTAAACTAATTAGTTCGATATACAATATTATCTCAGCTAGTAAATCGATCGATCATGCATGTCTAACAATCAATATAATTTTTCAAGTGTACAGTGGTTCTAAACATAAAATATGATTGATCTAATTTGTTTTACCTGTAACATCGATCTGTCAATGGTGTAATAACCAAACGAGATGTGTTACCCAAATATTCGTATGCATATTCAAGTTCCGTTGCTAAAATAATTTTACAATAAAATATAATCGAGTTAACATCTCGAGAATAAAAGAAACTATCTTACTAATCATATGAACCATAAGTTTTTCGACATCTGATTTCCAATAGTATCGTAATTGTGACATCCATATGAATTCTGATATTTTACTTATTTTCGTTTGAATTAAATTTGTTACAACATCACGCGCATGTACATCAATAACAATCAATGCTTCTAATGTTCGTCGTGGTCCACTTTCTAATTTGCCTCGAACTAAACCAACTGTTTCTTTAATTTCTTCATTCGATTTCAAAAGAAATGCGTCTAGTTTTTGATTCAATATAGTTTCTTCAACTTCTTTAGTCCAGAATACTTGACTGGCACATATAACTATTTGTCCAGGCCATTCCAAAACCCATTGTTTTCTCTCTCGGTTTTCATATGCAGCCAATGCTTCTTTAATAATCATACGTATGGATAACAGCATTTGATCTTCAACTTGTATGAGCCATTTTTCGACCATACCACGTGCTTTACTTGGATTAATTGTTGCTTTAAATTGTACGACTTCTTTTTCAACAGATATCATGGCTGTTATTTCTTGTTGTTCATTGAATTCTAAACGATTAATACCTTCGAAACATTTCTTTAAATGTGGTTGAACACGTAATGGATCTTTCGTTTCCGATAATATTTCAAGTAATTCTTCATTTGATAGAAAAAAGAATCTATTGACGAGAGAGATAGAAAACGATAACAACAATAGTTTATGATGAATAAGTAATAAGAAAAATAATTTACCTTGGAAAAAATAATCGTTTCTTTTCAAGATAATTATTAAGACCCTTTTGAATTTCTTCAAGTAAACGAAAACCTTCACGTAATTTTTCTAACATTCCAGGTTGATTGGTTGCAATGAGTACATGAGAATCTTTGACAGCATTAAGCATGATTTCTTTCCAATGATTATCGACAGTACCTAAAAATAAATTCTATTCTGTTGAAATCTGACACAAAAGAAAATGAAAACAATCAATGACTACTTACTAAATTTTCGTCCTTCTTCAGGCATTTGATTGACAATATCATCGGAACTAAAGATTGGTTCAAGATATAACCATGCTGCTTGTACTTTAAGCCAAATATCAATGATATCTTGCAATAAAGTAAGTCGTTCACACCATGCACGCATGTCATCTTCTAATGGTTTAATAAATGGACTGCCTAACATTGTTTGCGCTTTGATAATATGATCGTCTAACAATAATTGGATATCATCAACAGCTGACAAGATATAGGCTGATGTATCACGATATTTAACGAATGTAAACAACATTTCATTCCATTCATCTTTCATCTTTGTCATGGCTTTTTCAAGTGAATATTCTTTCGATGCACTACCACCGATTTCATCTAGTTTGTCAACAAATTTAGCAAGACCAAGTTCAATTAAATCACTTAATGATGCTGTTTCATCATGTGGTAATACAAGACCAACTAATTGACTCATTTGATCCCAATGACGTTCTTTTAAACCAGGATTACATGTAACTTGTAACAATGGTATATGAACTTTGAATTTATCGATACGACTTTTTATTAAATCAGCAACACGACGTGGACCAACTTGATCCGTTAATGATTTTTGTAATTTATGAACTGTACGCCACATATTTTGAACCTTGTGTTTGTCAAAAGAAACATTTTATAGAATGTTACTATCAGACATTATTCTTATGAAACAATCGGTCTTATGTAAACATTGATTTAGTTTAGTCAATCGATAGTGACAAAATAGTCCTTCTTATGAAATGTATGTACACACTGACTACGACAGTTTACATGCATGAATATCTTTGACAAGCAGGATTAATTCCAACGAGAATCATTTTTACAGATTTTTGGTTCAGCTGACAGTGCTTTGCTAGAAATTTCTAGGAGTCTTCCGAGCTCGGGGATTGGGGTTACTCTACTGATCTTGGAAAATTTTACTTTTTTGATGCATAATTTATGACATTTTTCAAGAAATTTGAAAAGAAAAACATTCTGTTCTGTACTTTTAAAATTTTTGAAACATTTTCTAAAAGTTTGTTGAACCCCACATATGCCGACGAGCAAACACTTCCTGCTTTTCGATTTTTTTAATTTTTTTCAAATAACATTTTTTTCCATATTATTTTTCGATGATTCATTTTCAGATCTTTTTCTCTGAGTGAAATAGAAGACTCATCGATAGAGAAAAAGTGTATAGTATGTACATATGAACCACTGCAAAAGACATCGGTGTTCAAATGTGCAAACTTTCATAATTTAAATCACTATGCTCTCTCATGTCTACTAATCCTTACTACATTCTGATGTCTTTCAAATTAATTGTGTAACAGTTTTCATATCAATCTTAATTGAACATGCGAACAATTTCATATGGACTTACTGGCCGTTGTTTTAATATCAAGTGCATAATCTAATATAAAGTAATCCAAGTCTAACTTGTTGAGATTTGAATTTAACTAAAATTTTATGTGTATAGGTGGGTAATCGAATATGATTCGCAAAGAGAAAGAGTTCAATTCGAATATGAATGAACTCAATACATGATAGAAGATGATATAAAATTGCACTAAGACATTTGACAAAGTCAGTCAAAAGAAAATGCTAAGAAAAAATAACTTGCTTCTAGAAAAACAAACGTTCATATTTCTTGATATTACCACTCTGCATATACCTTTACAAAATACTCTGTACACATATGATTCAAACTGAATAAAACAGTACATTGCTATACTATCAATGAACGAGTGAGTATTGCTTGATAGCCCAACTATCCATTATCTTCAGATGACTAGTCTAGAATCACAATTTGATTAGTCCTTCTCTGACTAGCAATTATCTATCTATATATGCCGGTGGTAGTGAAAATACATATGTGAATCTTAGATAATTTTCGAATGTATAAAAACAATCACTTTATGTTCAAAGAAAAATAATTTGTCTTCCTCTATAGGATTATATGTAATACAGAATTCGTTCTTTTCATTTTAACTTACCTCATCATTGATAGATTCTGCATTGAGACCACGAAATGCTCCATTCATCCATTGTTCATAAGATGTATAAAATTGCCATGCTGTATTCCATAACTTTTCATATGGATCTTTAGCAAACACGATTTCTTGTAGTTTAGGAAATGATGTTACTTCCCATGCTAGTAATGTTTGATCACGATTTATTAAATCACCTTCTACTCTATATTCTTCGACAAGTTTATTAATGTCAGCTAATTTTTCAACATTTGAACGCATTTCTTCATTACTTAAAACCTAAGTATAGATAAAAGAAAAAGACTTTTCAAATAATGAGATCAACGAATATCGATCGTATGATATTGACTTCTTTTCGTCGAAATTGATCAACATCTTTTTGTAGATCTTCAAGTTTCTTTTCAAATTTAAGAATATGATCACGTAAACGTTCCTCAGCTCGTTCACTGAAAAATTCGAACGAAAAATAAAAATCAAATACAATAATAAGCAGTTCAATTCTTATCATCGTACCGTAAAGCTGCTAATCGCCCTTGATTAAGTTCTAAAATATTCATGATATTCTCGGGCCAATGAAATACTTGTGCGTTGAGTTTTAAATCTTCCGCTATACGAGAAAAAAAAATATATCAAATGAAATCATTCATTGAAATTTACGTGTCATAATTGCATGGTCTAATAGAAACATTAATCGATCTTTAGCTTCTCCGATTTTATGAGATAATTTATATATTGTCGTCTCTAATGCTTTAGTGAGAAAATCCGTTGTTTTAACTAATTCTTCAGTTTCATCAGCAGGCACACTAACAGTTGATGCTATTTCATCATATTCTTTAACGATTTCTTTGTTTAATCTTGAATTATCATCAATACAATATTGAACTAATTTATGTCTTAGTTTTTGTACAATTTTAATTAAATTCTCATTGAGATCACGGCAATCTAAGTTAAATAAATTCAATGGTGCCCATATACGTTTGAGAATAATTTCATTCATCAATGCTGCTTTTTGCTTGATTTCCGATTCAAATTCATCCAGTGCATGTGATTGACGTAGAAATTCAATTGTATCTGAGTCAGATTTATTATTCAATAGGGTTTGATATTCATCATACTCATGTAAATATAATTGTGGTCCAGGAATATTTTTCGTAAGAACATGTAAAACACGTTGAGTTGTATTTTCAACAACTTCCTCGTCGATTCGTACATGACGAATGAGTAATTTAGTTTTCGAATCAAATAAATGTGATTCAATACGTGGAATATTTGCAGCACCATTAACAATATGTTTAATACATCGTTGAAGCATCGAACGTATATCTTGATTTGTTGGATCAAATGCTATTTTAGGTCCATCAGCATAGAGTCGTTGTACAAATACGGGTTTACGAGTAAAATCCATAACTTGATAAATTGATTCGGGATGAAGTGTTTTAAAATCATTTCCATCAGAATATTCTTCAAAGAATCGTGCAAAATCTTCAAGAGACGCATTGACAAGTAAACGAAGATGTGCAGCCATACGAGCAGCAACTGTATTGAAAAATGATTCAACAACTTCTGTACTACCGTCATCTTCAATAGGAACCATGGATTCCCAATGTTGACGATTTTCAGCCACTATTCGACTACAACTATTAAGCCATCTGCAAAATAAAACACAATCAATGATTAGTACAATCCTTAATGACTTATATTGAAAGAATATAATCGTGTTTTCTTTTGGCATGTATTTCTTCGACATTCATTTACTGAATTATCTCAAAATACGATCAGGTAGGTAGGTCACAACAGATATCTAAATTGTTGACTACAGTCTGTCATAGCTTCTCGACAGGATTCATTCTATTTTCTTGCTCGAATTTATTAAGTTCATTGACTAACATCGTCTATGACATATGCTTAGGTTTTATTTTAGTCTTTCTATGAAGGATTCATATTTTGATAGATAAAAATTTGAAACGATGCAAAACGAAAATAAACAATAACTTACTGTGACATAAGTGTTTGTCTCATTTGATTAACACGTTGTTCAATAAATTTTTCGAAATCATGTGGTATCATAGGTAATGGTGCTTGAAAAAGATCTTGAAAACTAACTAATCGCTGTTGAACATACGTTTCATCCCAAAGTGTTTGTAACAATGTCATGATTGGATTATTCGTATGTAATGTTATTAAGAGATCTTTTTTTGTATCTTCCATCGTATCATGCCATGCAATCGGTGCACGTATTGTACGTAATCGAAATGATTTTGGTACATTATGAACTTTAACACGTTGTCGTTCATTTGGATCTAATAGAATATAATCAACAATAGTTTTTCGAACGGCAAGATCATAATCTGCATGAATTTCATTTTTCAATTCATTATGTAGAGATTTTAATGATGGTTGAGTCAATTTCGATGAAAGATGCAAACAAAATCTATTGTACTGATCAGTTGGTTCAGCAGCAATCATACGTGATTGAACTGCTTTAGTTATGTAATACCAATAACGCTAGATGTAAATTAAATTACACGAATAATAGTAATAAAATAAAACATAACTGAAAGTCTTCCATTTACTTCGATTTCTTCTTTTTTAGGTTCAGGTACATGCCGTGATTCTTCGGCATTGAGCCAAGAAAGCATGCTTAATTGTTCAGTTGGTGATATTGGTCGTGATGGAGGCATAATCCATTTTTCAGCTCTAAAATTATTATACTAGTTAATTAAGGCGAACCGTATTTTTGTTTCTATTCCATTAGAGCTTGATAGATTTTCAGTAGAGTAACTCATATTTTTTGGTAGTTCTTATATCATATCGCTATGGATCAGATTTCTATCAATGAAATAAATCAATCTAACTATCTTACTTTTCTTTTCGAAGATCTTGTGCACGTTTTTGTTTTTTCTGTATCCATTGAGGTGTTCCTGGTTCTTCACGTGTTCGCTTGAGAAATTCATCAACTAAATAGTGAGATTACATCAATAAGAGCTCTCCTGTGTTATACATGAAGCAAAAGGCTAGCTATATGAATAGAAGAAGCAACTAGTCATAGCTATACGTACCGTTAGCTGTAAAAACAACAAAAAGAAACAAACGACACGAATGAATGTTAAGTGAGTAATGGTGTGAAAAGGAAACAAAAGCATGTTGTTTTAGGGCACAATATTTTTACAAACAATAACTTAATTTTACCCTTTTCTAGAAAATGATTAAGATGAAACTATCATTTTCTTAATTATTCCATAAGAATACAACATTCCTACCTCCTCGATAAAAACCGTCACCAGGATATGGTGCTGCTTGTTTTGCTTGCGGTAATCTTCGTATATCTAGACGTTGCGCTTGTGGACTAAAATTATTAGCAATAGATTCGACGGCTGTGCGTACATGTTTCTGTTCTTTAAATGGTGCAGCTACTGTCCATGAATCTGGTTGAACTAATGGAGGATGTATATTTTGATTGAGAACGACCTGAACGAAAAGATCATCTCTGTCATTGTTCTATCATGTCGATCAAATTAATTTTACTTTATATAATTCTGACACGTCACCTTGATCACGAGGCCATGGTGCTAATGGCCTAGCGACACTACTTGAATAAGATGGTGCAACTAATACCTTGAAAAGACAATATCGTTAGTATGGATTCAATTAAGGCATGCGATGTTTACCTTAGCTTTATCGGCAGGTTTTGTCTTGGGTAAAGTACCGTTGTGATGAGCGGCGTGAGATCGACCGTTGTACATTATTTCCGAAATGATATAGCATACATTCGAGAAACAATAAATCTACAATTTAATTGCTATAGTTTTTATTTCTCGAATTTCGCAACATGTAATAGAAGAATAAAATAAAAAAAAGGTAACCTATGTGTATACTTGAAAATAAGTGTTTTTGTTCAAGACTGATGCGATAGATTTTTCTTTCGATCATATTGCCATTGATATACAAAGTTGCTTAACAACGATCTCTTTGTTGGCAAATTTAATCACTAATAGCGCCATCTGTATAGTAACATGTCATTATCATATTGTTTTAGATAAGACTGGGCATTGCCTTGAAAGGGATTTTATGCAAAATATTCTTCTTCAAACTGTTAGAGTGCCAGTGAATTTTATGAAAAGCAATCATCTAGTAGATAAGCTAGAGTAATGTGAAGAGAAAGAAACGCTTTAACATCAGTCTGTCAACATCAGTCAGTCTTTTTTTTTCTAAACATATTCTTACCGTTGATCGGCATTCGAGCACTTTTTTTTACGTTGTCAGTGAGAATAAAATAGCATGATGCGATGAAAACAAGAAATCATTTATAGAAACTTTATAATGACTTCCATTCTTTTAACAATGCTCAACTTGAGCTTTATATATAATGATTGACATAGCACTTATACAGCTGTTTTACATTAAATGACAGAATTCTTTTAAAAAAGTTCTTTTATTCTATAAATTAATTATTCACGGATTTTTTTCTGACTTTGAAAGACCGAAATAGATGTTGGAAATCAATAAATATTTTATATTGGCCAATCAGAACAACTTTGTAAAAGAAAAACTTGACTATCATCTACATATAATCAGTTGATAACGAATAAAAAAGAAACAGATATGCTCTCTGTCATTTATTATCATGGTTTTCTTTTCATTGCACCACATTAGTGCAATATTGTTAATCTATGACGACAAACTACCGAACATTCAATTCTGATCATCTTCAAAAAGCATGGTCACTTTTGGAAGAATATTATGATTTTCTCTCTCTAGTACGTCATCGTAAGAGAGTCGAAGAACAGCTCCGTAATGCTAATATTTCATTGGTGTATGTTCCATGGAAATCGATGGTGCATGTTCTACTGTGTCGAAGTCTATTCAGCGAAGAACAATTAAAAAAAATGATTGCTAATACTGCCGAATGTTGTACATCAGCTGATGTTGCCTCTAGTCAAGCACTTGTTGATGTGTTACTTGAAAGTAATCAAGAAACTGAAATAAGTCTCACTAGAACATGGTTTGAAATTAATGAAATAAAAGAACGTTTTCGCCAAGCAATCAACGTTCTACCGGCTAGTCAACATGCACGAAAAGCAATGTTACATAAAATATTAGGTTATCCCACAGGTGAAAACGAAAAGCAGTAACCTATCTCACTTTGTAATTTATAGTCTATTTCTTTTATAGGATATTCAGACGACATGATAGATAAGCCTCTCAACAATAACGATGATGATCTTCGATTCGATTTAACCAATGTTCTGTCAATTGATGAACAGCGTCAAATGCATACTGGTGATCTCATTGAATTCAGTGGTAATCGATTACATGATGCATTTTATATATATTGTTTACCGGAAAAGGGCATTTGGGCTCAAATTCAACAAATGTGGTCAAAACATGAGATTAGAGATTTCGTATTTCAAAATAAAGAAACGACTTCTAGTGAAGAAGAGATCATTCTTGTACCAGCCATGGATGAATATGGCTATGGTGTACCTTATTTATTTGCTACAAGATCATCGAAATTACTACACGATGGTACTCTTTACAAATATGTTGATATTAATTGCCCACTTGTATCTATGCAAAAACATGATCCGACTATTGCACTCATACAGCAACATCTCAATGAACGCTTAAAAAATCCTGTGTATCAAGATAAATATATGGATGTTGAAATGAGTGTCAAACTTGATCAGTTTCCACAAGAATATGTAGCACTTGTACATATCAACTATGCACCAAAAGATAATGTTCTATGGACACAACGTGCACATTACAATGGCAGAGATATTGCTAAAGATTTGAATGATAATTTTGAAATTTTTTTCTCACGTCGAATTCTAGAATCGGAAGAACAGTACAACAATAAAGATAAATTGGAAAAAAATTGAATAAATCAAATACAAGATGAATCATTTTTATATTATGTAATAAACATACACAAATCGAATATTTTGAATATTCGTCCGACTTAAAAAAATTGATGAACTGTTCACTAGAAACCCTACAATCTAAAATGAGAATAATAAATCTTTTGATACTATTTCCATGTCAAGTTTTCCGTCTATAAATTTAGTGTAGTTTGAAAAGCAATTCGTTAGATTCACGTCAAGAAATGTAATTCCAGAAAAATACGAGCACTTTCCTCTGCACATATTCAATCGACAAAAGCAAATCCTTGATAGTGATACCATAGAAAATGTATTTTTTGTCAGTCCTCATCAGATTAAGAAGTCTCCTCATTATCAACTGGATTCTGTACAGAGTCAAATCCATTTCGCAAATAAACGTCTGTTATTAATTATCTTTCGAAAAAATTTTCGTAGACGATGATAGTAACAAAATGTGAAATTGTATAATAGTGTTGATTGATTTTGTTTCATTTTCGTATTAGTCGTTAGATAAATATATGAGAAGGGAAAAAATTAAGTCCGTTATTTTCCTGATACGTTGAAAATATATTCGATGTTACCCTTTGATATTAAATAGTGTTTGTCTTGGATCTTTGAGACATGGCATAAGAGTGAGTTTAACTGTATGCAATAAATACACAGTGAAACAATGAAATTATTCGAGATTCGTATAAATCTCATGTGAAGATAAAAGTGTACAGTATGTCATTTTCACTATTGAAGCAGATAGTATTCAAATGTTGTTAGTTTATACCACTTGGCTCCACTGATAAGTTAATCTGCACTTAAAATTAAACATTATCCAGTAAGTAGGAATCAATATATGGTACAACGAAAATAAACGTTTCTTGAATCGCAAGGCGATGCATAATATCGGTGTATGGCGTTGATGTATCGGCTGAATGAACCACTGTTCTAGTCTAGGAAGGTCCAAAAAGTCTCAATCTAACTGAATATCAAGAATCCAGATAGCCAATCATATTTAACAATTATTTTTCTATTGAGGCAACTAGTATTGATTGGTTTTTATTTTTTGGTGATGTAGTTGACTTCTATTTTTATTTTTCAAAGAATATTACTGACAATCGATATAATTGAAGCTTTAATTCGAGCACAAAAGTATATCTTACAAGAAAAAAAATATATAAACAGTAGTAAATAAGTTCTTTCAAAAGCCGTATTTAGCTTGAGTTTGTCTTTTAGTTAATTTCTGTTCGCTCCACATATTTTTCAATTGAAGATCATCATGTTGAGCCTAAAACACGTTAGAAATGAAAAGTATATATACGTATATCATAATATGAATTTTGATTTACCTTAGCAATAAGATATGTAATTTGTGCTCGTTTTCTCGTTTCACCTTTGGGTACATGTATAGATGCTTGTGCTAACATAGTTTCACGTTCTTCAGTTGTATTCTTAAGTAATTGTATTCGTGCACTTTCACCAAGCATGGAATCAATATGTACATGTTTGATTTCTTTATAACGTTCATTTTTCGGTAGATACTGTAACAGCTGAAATGAAGTAAAAAAGGTAAGTGATAAAGAATATAGAATAAAAATTTCATTATATATTATTATGATTTACTTCATCATCATTTGCATTGGTTTGTTGAGTAGTCATTTGTTCATTATGATCAAGATCTTCGAAGTCTACCGATGCGGTTGGTAAGTGAGGTTGTTCAATAATAATTGGTCGAGCTTTAGGAAATGTTTCACGAAGAACACTTTCAACATCAGTATTTGTAACTTGAATTTGATTTGGTTTTGTCAAACCAAGAAAATCTGATTGATCATCTTCATCATCATCTTCAATATCACTGTCATTTTTCGTTTGTTCAATTAGCTGATTCGATACAGTTGTCGAAGGTTTGTTTTGCTGTTGTTTTTTATTAAGCGTGTAAGGAATAAATAAACCTGTTGAACTGATCTGTGGAGTTGTTGTCGATGGATTTTTAACTGTAGGTAAACTAGGTGTCGGTTGTTTATCTTCATCGTAAATTGGAGGAGGAAGTACATTTAATAGTGGGCATTTCTAAAAAAATTCATAAAAACAAAACTGAGCTTGTTCAGATAGAATATAGTTTTTCCAAACATGCTCCATTCATCTTCAATTCAGTGAATGATAGCACATCTCTTTGAATCTATTTCATGAATCATCGCTTTGCACACTAAGTACATGTTTGGTTGTCAAAAGCAATACTCTGATTTGTTTTTACATTTGATTACATATCGTTAACAAGATCAAATTCAAGAAAAAAAATCTATTCGTGTAGTAAAT
The DNA here is from genome assembly GCA_900239685.1 of Rotaria macrura. NCBI lineage: Eukaryota > Metazoa > Rotifera > Eurotatoria > Philodinida > Philodinidae > Rotaria > Rotaria macrura. The sequence goes on along the minus strand of OENT01000271.1, from coordinate 9,334 downwards.
AGTATTTATATAAAATCTTTGATCATGACTAATCGAGATACTCTCTTGCTTTATACGAATCAAAGACCGACAACGAATCGAATCCGAAGTATCTATTCGGTTCCACTTCCGAATCACAGCACTCAGTGTCATTTTCAAATATTTTTCGCCTCATGTGTCGTGTCGTTGCAACACCTTACAGCAATACTACCACCGGGTGGCAGCTCATCGCTGCTAGATAAATTTTCATGCAACAACGTTCGAATTTTGACTGATCGATAGTGAAAAAGAATCTCTTTATTAGCTCAATCGAAAATAACAGTTCTTACTGATAGAATCAACGGGTAAAAGCTGAGACTTTATTGCTTTTGAAATGCCATATGTATACTAAATGGGTCAGAGTAATTCTGTAGAACCCAAATTCAAGACGACAGCTCCCACAGTGACAATTATTTTCGAAAACTCTAGAGAAAATCATTGGGATCCTACGAAATTCAAAACAAACTGCAAAAACCTAGAAGATATTAGTTCTTGTTGCAAATCAAGTCAAAAAGTAACCCACAGATAAGAAATCCCTGGTATTGATACTGAAACCTTTGCAATAACCTGAATATCTCAGTATTCTCAGAAAATTGAACGAAATGCAGGTACAACTGGAATAGAAGTCCCGTTCGGAAAATAGACAAGATAGTTCTTTCCGTTGACTAGAACCTTAGATGCACCCACGCTCAATCTATTTTTTGTTATGAAATTACTTTTTCTTGTGGAATCTGTTTTTATGTTATGACTATTCTTTGCGAAATACACTTGGAAGCAAAAGAAAAGAGTACGGTCCTTCGAGACAGATGAAGCTAGCTAATCCTGGCTGTGCACCACCCATTCTATGAGCAATGATGCGACTTTCTGTTGTGTATGAATCGAATGCACTCGAATCGAATCGAGCATTGAGATTTTTCTATTTGTTTCGGTCTCTGATACGAATTATCCAACATTAGTTTGTTTATTAATTAGGATTTTATTATTAATGTTCAGTAGAGCTACTTTGCAGTCTGTAAAGAAACAGAAATCTTATTGAATGATTAATGAAATAATAAAGCTGATGGTTGACATTGTGATAGAACATATAAACTAAAACATTCTGTGGCCGAAAATGAGTGTTTATTCATTTTATGAAGTTTAAACAATTAAAACAACCTATCTATTTTGTTTACCTAAAAAGATCACACATTGAAAATAGAGGACTTTTACAATGGTCAGAAGTAATAGGAAATATCAACATTTAGTCTCTACCAAATAAATGATATCTTTGTTTCTCGTTTAGTCAAATTTTTTCTGTTCTATTCAAGTGGGAGATTATTATTTTTTATTATTGTCCAGATAAAACAAGTACAACTTCTCATTCGTCGATAATGAAAATTTCGACATACGACTGAGACAAATAAATAACTTACTCGGTTAGTGTTTGTTGGTTTTCGTTTTGGTTTTTCTTCCTCATCTGAATCCTACAATGAAATATATAGTGACATTTGAAGAATAAGAAATTCTCCCATTTACTTGTTCAATGGTTGGTATAAAAATTTTTACAGGTCCATCACGTTTCCGCTTCATGGGTTTCGGTAGTTGAGGAATATTTTTTGCATATTCCTTGTTATCTCCACGAACAATGTCTTCTAATTCAGTATCAATCAACTCAGTTGAATTGATATTTGTATTTTGTGATGAATTCTCTTGCGGCTTAGGAAGATTTGCTAATAGAGTAGAAGATGATTTAGTATTTGCTTCTGTTGGATCATCACCACCCTCCTCCTCGTCCTCATCAACATCGATGATTACATTCGATGAAGCATGTGAAGGAGCTGGTAGATGAAGTCGATTTGTCGTCAATGTTTTTGAATTTGCTGTAACTTGAGTAGTATTATCTTCTTCTTCACTTGAATCACCTTCATAATTTACCAGTGACATTCTATTTTATTTTTTGTTTAATTCTATCTAAAATATCTATCAAAGAAAATTTCCTAAACTGTATTTTAACAAAAACGTGTTTTATAGAAGAAACAAAAGTATCATTGTGTGCCTTCTTGTTTTTCCTCTTCATCTTGTTTTTCGGGATATCTTAAACGATTTTCAGCTTTCTTTCGTGCCCTATATGCATCAACATAGTCTGCAGGATCAGCAGGAAAAAATCCACAACGTCCTATTAAAATAAACAATAAATCGTTAAACTTGAATAAAAACAAAACCAAAGATTCATCGCTACCCAGTAATTTTTGTACCCATGGATTAATAACAACACCTTCGGTACCAATCCAATATCGAAGTCGTTTTAAATTCAGTGCAAGTAAAACTTCATTTTTATCATTCGGCATTGGATCGTAGGAACCAAGGTTTTCAATAATATCGTCAGCATTCGGCGATTGTTTCATGTATTGAACTACGATACGATCAAATTGACGGTTTCGACAACCAATATTTTGTAAACGAATTTCATAAGGACCTAAATCATTGACGGGCGTGATATCAGGTGGTGGTCTTAAGGAGAATGATTCGACAGTTTTATTTACAAAAAATGCTAAATAGATTAAGCATGCATACCCATGTTTAAATGTGAATATCTGTCCCGTAGCGTCAATAGCAGTTTTTTCTTCTTTATCTGTAACTGATTTTAATTCATCGGAAGTAGGAGAAGTCGATGGTGCTGCTGTACGTACATAACGTTTACAAATCGAGACGAAACATGTCAAAGGAATTGGTCGAATAAGAAGTAACTTATCTAGCATCCTAAATTGAATAAACAATATTTAAGTGATGAAATCCTCGTCACTTTCCTGTCAAAAAAAAATACTTTCACACATTTACAGCTCTCAAACAAGATGATTGAATCTCAAGCAAAAAGTATTTCTGAATGAGTTTTACGTAAGTCTAGCTTCATTATAGATGAGAAGAAAAATAATACAAAATTTTTTATTCATCCGATCTGTGGACAACTACTTTTACAATGTATTCTATGGAACACAGTTTAGTTTGGCTAAAAGCCATGTTCAATAGATGACGCACGTTATCGTTCCACAAAATCTTATGCCCGACTAGAAGCATTTTCATTATTACAGTAGTATAAGAATTCAATAGAATAGAAATCTAGCATCGCAACAATGAGAGATAAAAATATCTTGAGAAGAGTGCAAGATTGTTATGTTGAACCATAGCAATCGAACAATTTTGCGAGATTTCTTGTAATCCAATGTATTGGTAATAATTGACATCATCGTCAAAGGTAAGTTTCTGTAAAATACTTTCTCTAACTATAATGCTGCTTTTAGTTTTGATTCAATAGTCATGCTTTTTAATGACAGAACTTTATCTTTGACAGATGCTCCTCATGAGAATGAAACATAATACGGATTCTTGATAAGAATTACATGTAATCTTTCGTTCTGTCCATTTTGAATTTTCGGAAAGTAGACTTACATAACGTTCCCGGAGATTTTTCTCTCTAAAACTAGTGTGCGTGAAAGTTTCAAAATATTGGTTTGGCATCCAGGCATTGTACTTTTGGAAATTGAATTTGAAAATTTTTTTTATTGAAAAATTTGTTTTGATGTTGCTAACTTGCGCGATGGTTTCAACGGACCATCAGTAAATTGTAACGAGTCCTAAAAATGAATGAAAGAAGTATTGTCAAACAAACTTAGCATACTCACTGTGTTCTGTCTCCAAGAAGATTGTTAACAGTGATTGATCGAGTAAACGACATAGTGTCTTTGTTGTCGGTATCTATGAAAAACGTCCACTGGACGTGAACTTAAATATTCTTCAAAGATTGATCTCAAACTTGTAATTGTTGTATTGTTTCAACGAGATTAGTATGAATAAAAATTGACTATCATCTCAACAAAGAGATCAACTCTTGCACATCTACGAGGTTCATTCATGACTTCAACATCACAAATCTGCAAATCATAATCTATGTGTATTCACAAAACATCATAGCTGAATCTCAACGTTTTAAGATTTCTATCGAACTACTTACAGAAAGTCATACATATTGCTCTAAACCACTTTTCGTGAATCTGTAAATATTCTATGATATAAATTTTTATTTTAAATGGGGCAACCATATTTCTGTTCTATGAATGATGTTTTTCTTGGGAATACGTTTTTGAAATTATTTTTTACATCAACTTGTTTTTAGTAGCACATGAACATTATGTGAAGCCATCTTTTTCGTTGACGCATTTTTCTCGTTCTAATTCTAATCGCAAATTCAAATATTGGTAACATACGACGACAAAATAAAATCGAACTGCTGAGCTATTATTTACGAAGAGTAGCATACAGAATGACACATGTAAAAATTTATATTCTCTGTTGTTTTCTAATTTTCAAATGAATTTTATTTTCAAAGAAAAGAAAACTGTTTTGTTTATGATGTTTGACATTGACTTTGTGAAAGGTACTTATAACCATCATGGCGAACATAGATCACAACTTGGCACTTGGTTTTTTGACCTGCGAGACCATTGACTGGTTCACCAGTAAATCCTATTGCATAATTGAGTCCATCGACAACTTGAGTTGCAACCGATATAATTTTAAGATTCTTAAGGAAAAGATTTTGTGATTTTGATAAACTGTCAGCAGCATAAACAGTTAAAGCTTTAACTGTATCGTCATTGATCAAATCATTGTTCTCAGTAAAGCCACCGACACTCATAGCGAATCCATGGTAGGTGAAGACCAAAACGAGCAGAGCAACACCAAGTTTAAACATTGTCCTTTCTTGATATTTTTAGTAACCCAATCGAAACTATGAATAATCCTTTTTGGATGCCTTCGCCTAAATTTTTATAGGAGCACATTACCGTATTATTTGCCTAAGCATTATCCGAGTACAAAATGAAGAACCATCATATTATTGGAAGAACTAAATATCGAAGTATAATATTCAATTTTATCCGATGATCTTTCAATCAATAGAACAGAAAATTTGAAAGACAAAAACCAATCCAAAACAAGAAAATCATTGCGATTGTCAATGAAATAAATATCACAGTTTTAATTACTAAAGACCTCGAAAATGATATAAGATTATTTTCGATTTAAATTTTGATCGAAACTTTCTCGTGATATTTGTAACTTAAGTAGATATGTGTTTTTTTTGTCTGCACTTAAAATAAGCCTGTTCTTTTGTTGTTTAGTACTTCATATAATTAATCATGCATAACAAATTAAACTATTCACTTTAGTATCAAAGTAACCAATATCAGATGATTCAGAACTTTCGAGAAATAACACGAGAAGGAATTTTATGTAACGTATTTCTTGATATCTGACAATATTCGAAGTATGAAACTTCAACCGATGTAGAAAGTTGAGTAAGTCAATTGGGTTCTTATTCACATAAATTTAGTAGCAGAAGTAAGTGAAACGAATCTCAAGACTAACGTTGAGTACAGATATAAATTTAGCATGAATGTCCGAAAAATGAATTTTTGTTCTTATTTGAACGACAAATAAAGTTTTTTTCTTTTAATTTTCTTGTAACTTCTAGATTGGAAAAAAATATGTTGGTAATGTGAAGCTACTCCCATAGATCTAGTAAGAGCCACAGTGTAACTGATTCTATTTAAGTAGCATTCTTTTAATGATCAACCACAATGACTTGACGATCTTCAGAATATGTGTTTTAGATTTTGATAGTTGTCATTTACTTTGAAAAGTCACCATCTACATATACTGAAGTTAGGATATGACAATTAAAGGTTATAGTATACTTGTTGATGAATTAAAGAAAGCGAGAGTCATTTTTAAGTTTTATCTACAATCGTGACCAAATTCTAATGACATTTACTAAACAAAAACAATCTGATCAATTATTTTATTGCATAGAGAAAAGTAACATGATAAACTTTTCAAACAAATTGTTTTAGATATTTAAAATGAAATAGGTTACATTTGTATTCGATTATCCTAGATGGTTCGAGCACAATTCTGATAGTACGTACATCTGTACTTACATCTTTCATTACAGAAATCGAAAAAGTACATTCTGTTCTGTGTTATCGATATCATGATAAAAAACAAGCGGTATCCCTTAATTTTGTGTTGTTTTTAGAAACTTGAATCAGTTCAGATATTCTATCGACTACTTTCGTTACTCGTCGAAAAAGATCACGTCGATAGTAATTGACGTTGGTATCCATTATTCATAGTAGCATACACGTTCAATGAGATCTACCGAATGATAATGAAATACTAGAAACAGAAATGAATTAAGTGTCTTCTGAAGAGAAATGAAATTTTCAGCTTCGACTGACGCATGAATAGATATGATTGGCGTCATGATGAAAACAGTTCTTCACGATTGATAAATTGATAGAAAGATATTTGACGTTATTCGTAACCCTTTTTTAGAATTATTTAACTTCTCATTCGTTTACATGAATTTTTTATCAAGATTATATTCTATTCTAAAACAAAACATATTGTATTCATGAATTTTGAAGAGTAGAAGAAACAGTATCATCAATAGTATATTATTAAGAATGGCTATATCACTAAAAGAGTAATATTCATAGTTGCACCAGAAATGAAGCGATCAACAATCACTTCTAGAAATGTCATATGAAACGAATCCAAGTTACAAAAAACCTAATGCGGATGCATTATTGTTTGATGTACTTAGATTGTGGATTGTATTCATTGCAATCGGCACTAATTTTAGTTCTATATGTAAGAAAATAATTCTACAATCGTGCTGTAATCATCTAAAATATCGATGCAACATAATTTTGGTTAATATTTGCTGTCATAAATTTATTTTACTGCTTCAAAGTGCACCACATTATCATTTCTGAATTAATTTCTTTGTCGTGTTTGACATTGTCAGTGGACCTTGTCTGTCAGATCTTATAAGATCTGATAGGATTCAGTACTGGATTCATTCACTTGGCCACTTAACAAATCCCCGAGGAGTCCTCGAAAAATTGTTAAATCCCCAATGGCTCCCTGGTGATTCTCGTAGAAATCCCTAGAGAGTTCTCGAATTTCAGGGAGCTACAAGGAACTGCTTCGAATGAATCGCATGTAAGCCACGACCACCATTGCTCAATTGGCAGCACATATTTGGTTCTTATTTCTACAGTAAATAGATCGAACAAAGTTATGAACATGCTGAAAATTTCAACTTAAACGGATGCTCCAGTCTCGAGATATACAGCTCAAAAGTATTGGCCCTGAATCTTAATTAAAAAATTTTTTTTGAAACAATTTTCAGTAAATTTTCGTTTTCTAGCGAACCGTAGAATTTACGGCCGACAGTTTGTCAACATAGATACTATCTGTCACGGGCTACCTGCTGGTAGTAATGAAAGTACCTCATCATAAAGATTGATATCATGAATCATTTTCAAAAGGCATCCTCAATTGTATACGGCAACTTATTCAAACCAGTGTGATAGAACGTTTTGAAAATAGTCTCGTTTGAAACAACAAATCAAAATACATCGAAAAATGTAAATTTAAATTTGGTTATTTTTATTTCGGTATTGAAAAATTTTTATCGAAAATTTCATCTACGAGAAAATTGCAGTATCTGATATTTTTATTGTTTCACTATGATAGACTCATGGTTTTGGAAAAATAATTATACATTCCGATAGTGCTTAAAATTCTCTACAAACGCATATATAAATATCTTGACTTATATGCTTCAGCTAAAAATAATTATAGCATAGTGAAAACACGTTTTTCAATATCAATTTTCGATGATTTTTTGCTCAGTTTGTCAATCTTATTTGAATAAAAATAAATATATTATTTGAAATGTAAATTCATAGTATTAGAGAGCATGTATCTCTATCATCGAAGTATATGAGAAACTGAACGTTAATAAATTCAAATATCGACTGAAAGTAATGTTTTGGCGCAGGAGTATAGAAAGCGCATTGAAACAGTTGAGACAATGTCTGCAGAAATTCGGCTACTAGAAGTCAGATCATTTTTCCATGCAATAGTTGAAATGATAAAGCATATACAGATGAAAAAATAAGCTATCTCAAATATTTTATATTATTCATTAGTCGGACTATCGTGAGTGAAAAAATTAACCGCCTGCGAGTTTATGACGTTTCAGTTTTTGACATATATCTACTGCCATGAAGAGAAATTATAAGGACCCAGGGTGAATTTTCTATACAGTATCTAAATTTTAATTTTTTACATAATCGTAAAAAAATTAGGGAACAGAAAGTTTAGAATGAGTAGAAAAACTGCAATATACTGTGCGTAGCGCGCTAAATAGGGGCAAGGAGAAGGACCCGAAGCATTCTTCAACGACCTTCATTTATGGAAATTTACATCCTGCCCAAATTAGAAGTCTAACCTGTGTCGAATGGCACAGACAATTCTTTGGAAAAAGAAAAACAAATTCGACGCATTTATTTCCCTGGAAGGGGTATACCCAGGTGATTCAATCCAATGTCGGATCCGACAATCCGACAGAATCCAATCGGATTCCGGGTTGTGGAATCAGCATCGGATCCGACGGTCGAATTCCTATGAAAATCCTCTGAAATCCGCATGTAAGAACCGATAGGAAATACGAGAGTCGGATTCCAACACGAATCCGATAGTATCCGAATGTAGGAACCAATAGGAAATTACGGAGTATGATTCCAACAGGAATCCGATAGTTTTCAAATGTATGAACTGATAGGAAATACGAGAATCGAATTTCAACCAATCAGGTTTTTTGAACTCCTGGTTTCCACAAATCAGATTTTTCCGAGTCCTGGTTTCAACCAATCAGGTTTTTTGAGTCCTCGTTTCAACCAATCTGGTTTTTTCGATTCCTGGAGTCAACCAATCAGGTTTTCTCGAGTTCCCGGTTCCACCAATCAGGTTTTTTCTTGTCCTGGTTTTAACGAATCATCCTTTTTCCGAGCTGTGCCTGATCGATTTGTAGGAAAAGATTATTTTAAAAAACAATGGAATCACAGGAACATTGAAACGTGCTCGCCAGGAACGCATACATGTAAAATGCTATTCGGATGGTGGTTGGAAACATTTCGATATGAGTTTAGCGAAAACGAAAGATTATTGAAGTGTTCAGATCGAGTCGCATGAATGAGTTAGATACTGGGTTTGCTTGGAGTGAAGAATCCCACACTGATTTATTGAAATCTAGGCTTCGAAACGATAAAGTAATCGGATGAGAAAGTATTAATTTATTCTTTTAGCGGTAATTATCAGCGACACTCATCATTCGAGATCACTCAGAGCTCAATGGAAGATGCTGTTGCATTCTAATAATCCAATCGATCGAATTTCGGTCACATGGATCCGCTTTCCGTTGCAC